>JAEAOA010001967.1:977500-1175000 GCA_016746295.1 Potamilus streckersoni
AAACAAATTTGTACATGTGTATATTTGCACCATATGCTAATTTAAGCACGTAAAATCATTTACACAAATAAGTGTATTTTAACTTTAAACGAGAAGCAATTCAGTATTATAAATCTTTTTTCACTTAGTTTAATTCATCTTTATTAAAAAAAAAATTATTTGTACATGTCTGCGAAATTCTGATATATTTTTTAAAACATGCACACATTTCTTTAAAAAAAAAAACATTTATACACCAATCGTTTTCTCCCGAGGGATTGTTAGGGATTATTTAATCAATATACAGGTTAGGGGTGGGGTGGGTCATGCATGGATAGATGGATCTGGTTATTAGATTATAAGCAATCTGAGACAAAATAAGGATATAACATACAAATGTTCATGTTAAACTAGGGAAATTCAAAACGATGTGTCTCTACTTATAACCTTTAAAAATATGATTTCTATTTCTCATTATTTTGATTTCTTGTTGGATATGGGAAATAAATATAATAAAATATAAATGTGTTCGGAGGATACAAATAAGCCTGTAAATTTGATATTGCTAAAGAACCGTCAGGTTTTGTATCCAGGCAAACTTTCAAGTCAAGCTTATAGATACATCTAAATCAAATGTAAAGACCTTGACCTTGCCTATATTATTATCAATCCCTATGCGACTATCTCGTTAATCCATTATGTGCTTCAAAGGTAGCGAAGGGTTAACCATATGCCCTATTTACGGGCAAAAGCACAAAGTTGAAGTGTGCTGTAACTTTGAAATATTTTGATAAGAAAATAACACGTCAAACCTGACAAATTTTCTCTTATATTAAGCTCTATATGAATTTTTGTTCAAGCCAATCATGTAATTTAGTACGTAGTATAATCAGGGATGCTTGGATGAGGGTAATATTGTACGCACGCAAAAGATTCGATCATTCCTTTCCAACAAACTCTGATATTGAATTTGTGTGAGCATTTGCTTTTGTAATCCTTATTGTTCTTCTTCTTCTTCTTCTTCTTCTTCTTCTTCTTCTTCTTCTTCTTCTTCTTCTTCTTCTTCTTCTTCTTCTATCATTATTATTATCATTATTATTATTATTATTATTATTATTATTATTATTATTATTATTATTATTATTATTATTATTATTATTATTATTATTGCTATTAACTCCTTTCTTACGGCTAAGATAGAAGAAGAACAAGGGAAGACATAAAACAAGAACAACAAATTTAAAAATCTTTAGTGATTACGTTTGCATGTAAATTTATTCTTTCTCTTGCCATCATCGCCATCATCATCACTGTCATCGTCATTACCACAATTACCATTTTTAATCGACGGTACATTTAATCATATGTAAAATCTTCTTATCCTTATAGCTACAATGTCTACATCTACATACCAGGCCTAATCAGCAAATATATTTCAAATTTAATGATACATGCCTAAATTTGCAAAATGTGAAAATATACACATATGACGCAAAATATGCACATCGAATGCAAATTTTATGTATGTGATTAAGATACTTAAAAAGGGTGTTATTGTCTTGGAATACGCATCTTCTTAATACTTTTTGTTTATTGCAACAAGTAGTAAGAAAATCATGTGATGCTAATAAGAGTCCTGTCAGACGTAAGGGCCCAAAATAATTATACTTACCAGAACAGTTTGTTTCTGACAACAATAAAGATTCTTGTAAACCTACAACATTAAGACAAGAAAAAAAGAAGAGACCCTTCGCATCTTTTTTATTCTTGTTTTAGTCATGTTTTTCTTAAGGCACTTTAAACGCATTTGTTGCTAGGTCTTGCTCAGGAAATGGGACTAAGTTACTCAATCAAGGAGAGACCGATGCAAAAAGTTTCTCAAGACGCATGATATAATCACAAGTGACAAATTAAAACTATATTAGCGAATGTATTAGTTTACACCCATGCATATTCAATGAATTGAACCATACCCTCTCTTGTGATGCATTTCGGAAACAAAGATTAAATTCTTGAAAATAAAGGTCCCTTGTGCATCTACATTTTACATATTTGTTGAAAGCTTGAAGCGTGTTGGAAATATCAAAATGAAGCTTAAATATTAACTATCATGTTCCCACTGGCTCTATGCCTTTTTCTCTGTCTATCCATCCGTATGTATGTATGTATGTATGTATGTATGTATGTATGTATGTATGTATGTATGTATGTATGTATGTATGTATGTATGTATGTATGTATGTATGTATGTATGTATGTACGCATGCACGCATGCATGCATGCATGCATGAATGAATGAATGAATGTACAAGTATGCAATTACATTGAAACACACTTTCAAAATATTCAAACATCCAAAATCCGAACGTAGGAGCTTTTTCCCTTGACTCAACTGGCATTACTTTGAAGGTTCGTCCCTTTCATTTGGCTTAGCCCTCCCACACCACACATCGCAGAAATCCCTGCTATCGCCTATGTATACTCTCCTATTTTTGTCATACATAGCTAAGCATTATTTCTATTATCAATATTTCCTGTATAGGCCAGCGGAAGGAAAGTTTTGTTAATCAGATTGGGAAATATAGCGTAGCTTTGAGTCGTGCATGGCTTACCTTCTAGAGGGGTCGGCACATTCGTCATGCAGTAATGCATGTATGTACGTAAGTATCGGCACCTTTTTTATTCAATAATGCATGTATGTAGATACCCACTTAATGTCGGCACATTTTTCATGCAGTAATGCATGTAGGTACCTACGTATCGGCACATTTTTCGTGCAGTAATGCATGTATGTTCATACGTATCGGCACATTTTTCATGCATTAATGCATGTATGTACCTACGTATCTGCACATTTTTCATGCAGTAATGCATGTATGTACATACGTATCGGCACATTTTTCATGGAGTAATGCATGTATGTACGTACAAAAATATCGGCACATTTTTCATGCAGTAATGCATGTATGTACATACGTATCGACACATTTTTCAGTCAGTAATGCATGTATGTACATACGTATGGGCACATTTTTCAGTCAGTAATGAATGTATGTACATAAGTATGGGCACATTTTTCAGTCAGTAATGCATGGATGTACATACGAATCGACACATTTTTCAGTTAGTAATGCATGTATGTATATACGTATCGGCACATTTTTCATGCAGTAATGCATGTATGTACATACGTATCTGCACATTTTTCATGCAGTAATGCATGTTTGTACATACGTATCGGCACATTTTTCATGAAGTAATGCATGTATGTACACACACACTTAATGTCGGCACATTTTTCAGTCGGTAATGCATGTATTTACATACGTATCGGCACATTTTTCATGCAGTAATGCATGTATGTACATACGTATCGGCACATTTTTCATGCAGGAATGCATGTTTGTACATACGTATCGGCACATTTTTCATGCAGTAATGCATGTATGTACATACGTATCTGCACATTTTTCATGTAATAATGCATGTATGTACATACGTATCGGCACATTCTTCAGTCAGTAATTCATGTTTGTACATACGTATCGGCACATTTTTCATGCAGTAATGCATGTATATACATACATATCGGCACATGTTTCAGACAGTAATGCATGTATCTACATACGTATCGGCACATTTTTCAGTCAGTAATGCATGTACGTACATAAGTATCGGTACATTTTTCAGTCAGTAATGCACGTTTTTTACCTACGTATCGGCACATTTTTCATGTAATAATGCATGTATGTACATACGTCTCGACACATTTTTCATGCAGTAATGCATGTATGTACTTACGTATCGGCACATTTTTCAGTCAGTAAAGCATTTATGTACATACCTGTCGGCACATTTTTCAGTCAGTAATGCATGTATGTACATACACACTTAATGTCGGCACATTTTTCAGTCAGTAATGCATGTATGTACGTACGTATGGGCACATTTTTCATTCAGTAATGCATGTATGCACGTACATACGTATCGGCACATTTTTCATGCAGTAATGCATGTATGTACCTACGTATCGGCACATTTTTCATGCATTAATGCATGTTTGTACCTACGTATCTGCACATTTTTCATGTAGTAATGCATGTATGTAAATACGTATCGGCACATTTTTCATGCAGTAATGCATGTATGTACGTACATAAATATCGGCACATTTTTCAGTCAGTAATGCATGTATGTACATACGTATGGGCACATTTTTCAGTCAGTAATGCATGTATGTACATACGTATCGGCACATTTTTCAGTCAGTAATGCATGGATGTACATACGAATCGACACATTTTTTAGTTAGTAATGCATGTATGTACATACGTATCGGCACATTTTTCAGTCAGTAATGCTTATATGTACATAGGTATCGACACATTTTTCAGTCAGTAATGCATGTATGTACATCCGTATCGGCACATTTTTCAGTTAGTAATGCATGTATGCACATACGTATCGGCACATTTTTCAGTCAGTAATGCATGCATGTACATATGTATCGGCACATTTTTCAGTCAGTAATGCACGTTTTTTACATACGTATCGGCACATTTTTCAGTCAGTAATGCATGTATGTACATACGTATCAACACATTTTTCAGTCAGTAATACATGTATGTACATACGTATCGGCACATTTTTCAGTCAGTAATGCATGTATGTACATATGCATCGGTAAATTTTTCAGTCTGTAATGCACGTTTTTTACATACCTATCGGCACATTTTTCATTCAGTAATGCATGTATTTTCATACGTATCGGCACATTTTTCAGGCAGTAATGCATTTATGTACATACGAAACGGCACATTTTTTATTCAATAATGCATATATTTACATACACTCTTAATGTCAGCTCATTTTTCATGCAGTAATGCATGTATGTACATATGCACTCAATGTTGACATATTTTTCATGCAGTAATGCAAGTATGTACATATGCACTTAATTTCGCCATATTTTTCATGCAGTAATGCATGTATGTATATACGTATCGGCACATTTTTCATGCAGTTATGCATGTATGCACATACGAATCGGCACAATTTTCATGCAGTAATGCATGTATTTACATACACACTTAATGTCGGAACATTTTTCATGCAGTAATGCATGTATGTACATATGAACTCAATATCGACACTCTTTAATGCAGTAATGCAAGTATGTATATATGCACTTACTTTCGGCACATTTTACATGCAGTACTGCATGTATGTACATACGTATCGGCACATTTTTCATGCAGTAATGCTTGTATATACATACACACTTAATGTCGGCACATTTTTCATGCAGTAATGCATGTATGTACATACGTATCGGCACATTTTTGATGCAGTAATGCATGAATGTTCATACGTATCTGCACATTTTTCATGTAGTAATGCATGTATGTACATACGTATCGGCACATATTTCAGTCAGTAATGCATGTATGTACATACGTATCGGCACATTTTTCATGCAGTAATGCATGTATGTACATACGTATCTGCACATTTTTCATGCAGTAATGCATGTTTGTACATACGTATCGGCACATTTTTCATGAAGTAATGCATGTATGTACATACACACTTAATGTCGGCACATTTTTCTGTCAGTAATGCATGCATGTACATACGTATCGGCACATTTTTCATGCAGTAATGCATGTATGTACATACGTATCGGCACATTTTCATGCAGGAATGCATGTTTGTACATACGTATCGGCACATTTTTCATGCAGTAATGCATGTATGTACATACGTATCTGCACATTTTTCATGCAGTAATGCATGTTTGTACATACGTATCGGCACATTTTTCATGAAGTAATGCATGTATGTACATACACACTTAATGTCGGCACATTTTTCAGTCAGTAATGCATGTACGTACATAAGTATCGGTACATTTTTCAGTCAGTAATGCACGTTTTTTACCTACGTATCGGCACATTTTTCATGTAATAATGCATGTATGTACATACGTCTCGGCACATTTTTCATGCAGTAATGCATGTATGTACTTACGTATCGGCACATTTTTCAGTCAGTAAAGCATTTATGTACATACCTGTCGGCACATTTTTCAGTCAGTAATGCATGTATGTACATACACACTTAATGTCGGCACATTTTTCAGTCAGTAGTGCATGTATGTATATACGTATGGGCACATTTTTCATGCAGTAATGCATTTATGTACATACGTATCGGCACATTTTCATGCAGGAATGCATGTTTGTACATACGTATCGGCACATTTTTCATGCAGTAATGCATGTATGTACATACGTATCGGCACATTTTTCATGCAGTAATGCATGTTTGTACATACGTATCGGCACATTTTTCATGAAGTAATGCATGTATGTACATACACACTTAATGTCGGCACATTTGTCTGTCAGTAATGCATGCATGTACATACGTATCGGCACATTTTTCATGCAGTAATGCATGTATGTACATACGTATCGGCACATTTTCATGCAGGAATGCATGTTTGTACATACGTATCGGCACATTTTTCATGCAGTAATGCATGTATATACATACATATCGGCACATGTTTCAGACAGTAATGCATGTATGTACGTACGTATCGGCACATTTTTCAGTCAGTAATGCATGTATCTACATACGTATCGGCACATTTTTTAGTCAGTAATGCATGTACGTACATAAGTATCGGTACATTTTTCAGTCAGTAATGCATGTTTTTTACATACGTATCGGCACATTTTTCATGTAATAATGCATGTATGTACATACGTCTCGGCACATTTTTCATGCAGTAATGCATGTATGTATGTACGTATCAGCACATTTTTCAGTCAGTAATGCATTTATGTGCATACTTGTCGGCACATTTTTCAGTCAGTAGTGCATGTATGTACATACACACTTAATGTCGGCACATTTTTCAGTCAATAATGCATGTATGTACGTACGTATGGGCACATTTTTCATTCAGTAATGCATGTATGTACGTACATACGTATCTGCACATTTTTCATGCAGTAATGCATGTATGTACCTACGTATCGGCACATTTTTCATGCATTAATGCATGTTTGTACCTACGTATCTGCACATTTTTCATGCAGTAATGCATGTATGTACATACGTATCGGCACATTTTTCATGCAGTAATGCATGTATGTACGTACATAAATATCGGCACATTTTTCAGTCAGTAATGCATGTATGTACATACGTATGGGCACATTTTTCAGTCAGTAATGCATGTATGTACATACGTATCGGCACATTTTTCAGTCAGTAATGCATGGATGTACATACGAATCGACACATTTTTCAGTTAGTAATGCATGTATGTACATACGTATCGGCACATTTTTCAGTCAGTAATGCTTATATGTACCTACGTATCGACACATTTTTCAGTCAGTAATGCATGTATGTACATCCGTATCGGCACATTTTTCAGTCAGTAATACATGTATGTACATATGCATCGGTAAATTCTTTAGTCAGTAATGCACGTTTTTTTCATACGTATCGGCACATTTTTCAGTCAGTAATGCATGTATGTACATACGTCTCGGCACATTTTTCATGCAGTAATGCATGTATGTACATACGTATCGGCACATTTTTCAGATAGTAATGCATTTATGTACATACGAAACTATTATTCAATAATGCATATATGTACATACACACTTAATGTCAGCACATTTTTCATGCAGTAATGCATGTATGTACATACGTATCGGCACATTTTTCAGTCAGTAATGCATGTTTGTACATTCGTATCGGCACATTTGTCATGCAGTAATACATGTATATACATACATATCGGCAAATGTTTCAGACAGTAATGCATGTATGTACTTACGTATCGGCACATTTTTCAGTCAGTAATGCATGTACGTACATAAGTATCGGTACATTTTTCAGTCAGTAATGCATGTTTTTTACATACGTATCGGCACATTTTTCATGTAATAATGCATGTATGTACATACGTCTCGGCACATTTTTCATGCAGTAATGCATGTATGTATATACGTATCGACACATTTTTCAGTCAGTAATGCATTTATGTACACACCTATCGGCACATTTTTCAGTCAGTAATGCATGTATGTACATACACACTTAATGTTGGCACATTTTTCAGTCAGTAATGCATGTATGTACGTACGTATGGGCACATTTTGCATTCAGTAATGCATGTATGTACGTACATACGTATCGGCACATTTTTCATGCAGTAATGCTTGTATGTACTTACATACGTATCGGCACATTTTTCAGTCAGTAACGCATGTATGTACATACGTATCGGCACATTTTTCATGTAGTAATGCATGTATGTACATACGTATCGGCACATTTTTCATTCAGTAATGCATGTATGTACGTACATACGTATCGGCACATTTTTCATGCAGTAATGCTTGTATGTACGTACATACGTATCGGCACATTTTTCATGGAGTAATGCATGTATGTACGTACATACGTATCGGCACATTTTTCAGTCAGTAACGCATGTATGTACGTACGTATGGGGACATTTTTCAGTGTGTAATGCATGTAGGTACATACGTATGGGCACATTTTTCAGTCAGTAATGCATATATGTACATACGTATCGGCACATTTTTCATGCAGTAATGCATGTATGTACATACGTATCGGCACATTTTTCATGCAGTAATGCATGTATGTACATACGTATCGGCACATTTTTCATGCAGTAATGCATGTATGTACGTACATAAATATCGGCACATTTTTCAGTCAGTAATGCATGTATGTACATACGTATGGGCACATTTTTCAGTCAGTAATGCATGTATGTACATACGTATCGGCACATTTTTCAGTCAGTAATGCATGGATGTACATACGAATCGACACATTTTTCAGTTAGTAATGCATGTATGTACATACGTATCGGCACATTTTTCAGTCAGTAATGCTTATATGTACATACGTATAGACACATTTTTCAGTCAGTAATGCATGTATGTACATCCGTATCGGCACATTTTTCAGTTAGTAATGCATGTATGCACATACGTATCGGCACATTTTTCAGTCAGTAATGCATGCATGTACATATGTATCGGCACATTTTTCAGTCAGTAATGCACGTTTTTTACATACGTATCGGCACATTTTTCAGTCAGTAATGCATGTATGTACATACGTATCAACACATTTTTCAGTCAGTAATACATGTATGTACATACGTATCGGCACATTTTTCAGTCAGTAATGCATGTATGTACATATGCATCGGTAAATTTTTCAGTCTGTAATGCACGTTTTTTACATACCTATCGGCACATTTTTCAGTCAGTAATGCATGTATTTTCATACGTATCGGCACATTTTTCAGGCAGTAATGCATTTATGTACATACGAAACGGCACATTTTTTATTCAATAATGCATATATTTACATACACACTTGATGTCAGCTCATTTTTCATGCAGTAATGCATGTATGTACATATGCACTCAATGTTGACATATTTTTCATGCAGTAATGCAAGTATGTACATATGCACTTAATTTCGCCATATTTTTCATGCAGTAATGCATATATGTATATACGTATCGGCACATTTTTCATGCAGTTATGCATGTATGCACATACGTATCGGCACAATTTTCATGCAGTAATGCATGTATTTACATACACACTTAATGTCGGAACATTTTTCATGCAGTAATGCATGTATGTACATATGAACTCAATATCGACACTCTTTCATGCAGTAATGCAAGTATGTATATATGCACTTATTTTCGGCACATTTTACATGCAGTACTGCATGTATGTACATACGTATCGGCACATTTTTCATGCAGTAATGCTTGTATATACATACACACTTAATGTCGGCATATTTTTCATGCAGTAATGCATGTATGTACATACGTATCGGCACATTTTTGATGCAGTAATGCATGAATGTTCATACGTATCTGCACATTTTTCATGTAGTAATGCATGTATGTACATACGTATCGGCACATATTTCAGTCAGTAATGCATGTATGTACATACGTATCGGCACATTTTTCATGCAGTAATGCATGTATGTACATACGTATCTGCACATTTTTCATGCAGTAATGCATGTTTGTACATACGTATCGGCACATTTTTCATGAAGTAATGCATGTATGTACATACACACTTAATGTCGGCACATTTTTCTGTCAGTAATGCATGCATGTACATACGTATCGGCACATTTTTCATGCAGTAATGCATGTATGTACATACGTATCGGCACATTTTCATGCAGGAATGCATGCATGTACATACGTATCGGCACATTTTTCATGCAGTAATGCATGTATGTACATACGTATCTGCACATTTTTCATGCAGTAATGCATGTTTGTACATACGTATCGGCACATTTTTCATGAAGTAATGCATGTATGTACATACACACTTAATGTCGGCACATTTTTCAGTCAGTAATGCATGTACGTACATAAGTATCTGTACATTTTTCAGTCAGTAATGCACGTTTTTTACCTACGTATCGGCACATTTTTCATGTAATAATGCATATATGTACATACGTCTCGGCACATTTTTCATGCAGTAATGCATGTATGTACTTACGTATCGGCACATTTTTCAGTCAGTAAAGCATTTATGTACATACCTGTCGGCACATTTTTCAGTCAGTAATGCATGTATGTACATACACACTTAATGTCGGCACATTTTTCAGTCAGTAGTGCATGTATGTACGTACGTATGGGCACATTTTTCATGCAGTAATGCATGTATGTACATACGTATCGGCACATTTTCATGCAGGAATGCATGTTTGTACATACGTATCGGCACATTTTTCATGCAGTAATGCATGTATGTACATACGTATCTGCACATTTTTCATGCAGTAATGCATGTTTGTACATACGTATCGGCACATTTTTCATGAAGTAATGCATGTATGTACATACACACTTAATGTCGGCACATTTTTCTGTCAGTAATGCATGCATGTACATACGTATCGGCACATTTTTCATGCAGGAATGCATGTTTGTACATACGTATCGGCACATTTTTCATGCAGTAATGCATGTATATACATACATATCGGCACATGTTTCAGACAGTAATGCATGTATTACGTACGTATCGGCACATTTTTCAGTCAGTAATGCATGTATCTACATACGTATCGGCACATTTTTCAGTCAGTAATGCATGTATCTACATACGTATCGGCACATTTTTTAGTCAGTAATGCATGTACGTACATAAGTATCGGTACATTTTTCAGTCAGTAATGCATGTTTTTTACATACGTATCGGCACATTTTTCATGTAATAATGCATGTATGTACATACGTCTCGGCACATTTTTCATGCAGTAATGCATGTATGTATGTACGTATCAGCACATTTTTCAGTCAGTAATGCATTTATGTGCATACTTGTCGGCACATTTTTCAGTCAGTAGTGCATGTATGTACATACACACTTAATGTCGGCACATTTTTCAGTCAATAATGCATGTATGTACGTACGTATGGGCACATTTTTCATTCAGTAATGCATGTATGTACGTACATACGTATCTGCACATTTTTCATGCAGTAATGCATGTATGTACCTACGTATCGGCACATTTTTCATGCATTAATGCATGTTTGTACCTACGTATCTGCACATTTTTCATGCAGTAATGCATGTATGTACATACGTATCGGCACATTTTTCATGCAGTAATGCATGTATGTACGTACATAAATATCGGCACATTTTTCAGTCAGTAATGCATGTATGTACATACGTATGGGCACATTTTTCAGTCAGTAATGCATGTATGTACATACGTATCGGCACATTTTTCAGTCAGTAATGCATGGATGTACATACGAATCGACACATTTTTCAGTTAGTAATGCATGTATGTACATACGTATCGGCACATTTTTCAGTCAGTAATGCTTATATGTACCTACGTATCGACACATTTTTCAGTCAGTAATGCATGTATGTACATCCGTATCGGCACATTTTTCAGTCAGTAATACATGTATGTACATATGCATCGGTAAATTCTTTAGTCAGTAATGCACGTTTTTTTCATACGTATCGGCACATTTTTCAGTCAGTAATGCATGTATGTACATACGTCTCGGCACATTTTTCATGCAGTAATGCATGTATGTACATACGTATCGGCACATTTTTCAGATAGTAATGCATTTATGTACATACGAAACGGCACATTTATTATTCAATAATGCATATATGTACATACACACTTAATGTCAGCACATTTTTCATGCAGTAATGCATGTATGTACATACGTATCGGCACATTTTTCAGTCAGTAATGCATGTTTGTACATTCGTATCGGCACATTTGTCATGCAGTAATACATGTATATACATACATATCGGCAAATGTTTCAGACAGTAATGCATGTATGTACTTACGTATCGGCACATTTTTCAGTCAGTAATGCATGTACGTACATAAGTATCGGTACATTTTTCAGTCAGTAATGCATGTTTTTTACATACGTATCGGCACATTTTTCATGTAATAATGCATGTATGTACATACGTCTCGGCACATTTTTCATGCAGTAATGCATGTATGTATATACGTATCGACACATTTTTCAGTCAGTAATGCATTTATGTACACACCTATCGGCACATTTTTCAGTCAGTAATGCATGTATGTACATACACACTTAATGTTGGGACATTTTTCAGTCAGTAATGCATGTATGTACGTACGTATGGGCACATTTTGCATTCAGTAATGCATGTATGTACGTACATACGTATCGGCACATTTTTCATGCAGTAATGCTTGTATGTACTTACATACGTATCGGCACATTTTTCAGTCAGTAACGCATGTATGTACATACGTATCGGCACATTTTTCATGTAGTAATGCATGTATGTACATACGTATCGGCACATTTTTCATTCAGTAATGCATGTATGTACGTACATACGTATCGGCACATTTTTCATGCAGTAATGCTTGTATGTACGTACATACGTATCGGCACATTTTTCATGGAGTAATGCATGTATGTACGTACATACGTATCGGCACATTTTTCAGTCAGTAACGCATGTATGTACGTACGTATGGGGACATTTTTCAGTGTGTAATGCATGTAGGTACATACGTATGGGCACATTTTTCAGTCAGTAATGCATATATGTACATACGTATCGGCACATTTTTCATGCAGTAATGCATGTATGTACATACGTATCGGCACATTTTTCATGCAGTAATGCATGTATGTACATACGTATCGGCACATTTTTCATGCAGTAATGCATGTATGTACGTACATAAATATCGGCACATTTTTCAGTCAGTAATGCATGTATGTACATACGTATGGGCACATTTTTCAGTCAGTAATGCATGTATGTACATACGTATCGGCACATTTTTCAGTCAGTAATGCATGGATGTACATACGAATCGACACATTTTTCAGTTAGTAATGCATGTATGTACATACGTATCGGCACATTTTTCAGTCAGTAATGCTTATATGTACATACGTATAGACACATTTTTCAGTCAGTAATGCATGTATGTACATCCGTATCGGCACATTTTTCAGTTAGTATGCATGTATGCACATACGTATCGGCACATTTTTCAGTCAGTAGCAGGGAATGTACATAGTTTCGGGACTTTTTTTCGGCGTAAGGCCCTTTTTTTCTCGTATCGGCACATTTTTCGCGTAATGCATGTAGTTTTTCTTTTAATTTCCTTTTCTTCAGTAAATTCTGGGAGTTCTTTTATCGGACACATTTTTTCAGTCGTTTGGGATGGGGGGTAAATGCTTTGGTTTTTTTCTTTTGTTTGGGACGTTTTTTACTTTCCTATCGGGCCTTTTTTTTCGTTAAAGCTTTTTTTGTTTTAGTTTCGGGTTTTTTTTTCGGCAGTAAAGGGATTATGTTCAACGAAACGGCACATTTTTTTTTAATAATTTCCTTATTTTAATTACACACTTGTTTTCAGCCCTTTTTATGCGTAATTTCATGTAAAGTACTTAGGACTCTTGGTTTAATATTTTCATTTCAGGAAAGCAAGGGATGTACTAGAAATTTAAATTTTGCCATTTTTTTCTTTCAGTAAAAGCTTTTATGTATATCCCTATCGGCCTTTTCTTTAGTTATGCCCTGTATGCACATTTCGTTCGGGACAATTTTTATCGTTTAAAAATTTTTTTTACTTTTAAAAATTAATGGCCGGGGAAAATTTTTTTGCAAATGATGGTTTTTACTTTTTAACTCAATATCGCCCCCTTTTATGCAGTTTTTAAAAAATGTATATATGCCTTATTTTCGGGCCCCATTTTCTGGGAGTTCCCGCATGTAGGTTTCATAATTTTTCGCACATTTTTCATGCGTTAAAGCTTGGTTTTTCATACACACTTAATTTTCGGGTTTTTTTTCCTTTCGTAATTCTTTTATTACATTTGTATCGGCCCTTTTGGGTGCTAATGCAGGATTTTTTCATACGTTTTTGGCCCTTTTTCTGTTGTTAAAGGGATGTATGTACATACGTATCGGCCCCCATATTTCAGGGCCCCGTAATTTCATGTAAAGTACTTTGTATCGGAAAATTTTTCTGGGAGTAAAGCATGTATTACATACGTATCTGCACATTTTTCATGCAGTAATGCATGTTTGTACATTACGTATCGCACATTTTCTGAAGTAATGCATGTAGGTACATACACACTTATGTCGGCACATTTTTCTGTCAGTAATGCATGCATGTACATACGTATCGGCACATTTTTCATGCAGTAATGCATGTTTGTACATACGTATCTGCCATTTTCATGCAGGAATGCATGCATGTACATACGTATCGGCACAATTTTATAATGCAGTAATGCATGTATGTACATACGTAATCTGCACATTTTTCATGCAGTATGCATGTTTTGTACATAGCTATCGGCTCATTTTTCATGAAGTAATGCATGTATGTACATACACACTTAATGTCGGCACATTTTCAGTCAGTAATGCATGTACGTACATAAGAGATCTGTACATTTTTCAGTCAGTAATGCACGTTTTTTACCTACGTATCGGCACATTTTTCATGTAATAATTACGTCTCGGCCACATTTTTCATGCAGTAATGCATGTATGTACTTACGTATCGGCACATTTTCAGTCAGTAAGCATTTATGTACATACCTGTCGGCACATTTTTCAGTCAGTAATGCATGTATGTACTACACACTTAATGTCGGCCCATTTTTCAGTCAGGAGTGCATGTATGTACGTACGTATGGGCACATTTTTCATGCAGTATGCATGTTGCATGTATGTACATACGTATCGGCACATTTTCATGCAGGAATGCATGGTTTGTCATACGTATCGGCACCTTTTTCATGCAGTAATGCATGTATGTACATACGTATCTGCACATTTTTCATGCAGTAATGCATGTTTGTACATACGTATCGGCACATTTTTCATGAAAGTAATGCATGTATGTACATACACACTTAATGTCGGACATTTTTCTGTCCGTAATGCATGCATGTACATACGTATCGGCACATTTTTCATGCAGGAATGCATGTTTGTACATACGTATCGGTCGGCACATTTTTCATGCAGTAATGCTTGTATATACAACATATCGGCACATGTTTCAGACAGTAATGCATGTATGTACGTACGTATCGGCACATTTTTCAGTCAGTAATGCATGTATCTACATACGTATCGGCACATTTTTTAGTCAGTAATGCATGTACGTACATAAGTATCGGTACATTTTTCAGTCAGTAATGCATGTTTTTTACATACGTATCGGCACATTTTTCATGTAATAATGCATGTATGTACATACGTCTCGGCACATTTTTTCATGCAGTAATGCATGTATGTATGTACGTATCAGCACATTTTTCAGTCAGTAATGCATTTATGTGCATACTTGTCGGCACATTTTTCAGTCAGTAATGCATGCATGTACATACACACTTAATGTCGGCACATTTTTCAGTCAATAATGCATGTATGTACGTACGTATGGGCACATTTTTCATTCAGTAATGCATGTATGTACGTACATACGTATCGGCACATTTTTCATGCAGTAATGCATGTATGTACCTACGTATCGGCACATTTTTCATGCAGTAATGCATGTATGTACATACGTATCGGCACATTTTTCATGCAGTAATGCATGTATGTACGTACATAAATATCGGCACATTTTTCAGTCAGTAATGCATGTATGTACATACGTATGGGCACATTTTTCAGTCAGTAATGCATGTATGTACATTCGTATCGGCACTTTGTTCAGTCAGTAATTGCATGGTGTACAAAGAATCGGACACATTTTTCAGTTAGTAATGCATGTATGACATGACGTATCGGCACATTTTTCAGTCAGTAATGCTTATATGTACCTACGTATCGACACATTTTTCAGTCAGTAATGCATGTATGTACATCCGTATCGTCACATTTTTCAGTCAGTAATACATGTATGTACATATGCATCGGTAAATTTTTTAGTCTGTAATGCACGTTTTTTTCATACGTATCGGCACATTTTTCAGTCAGTAATGCATGTATGTACATACGTCTCGGCACATTTTTCATGCAGTAATGCATGTATGTACATACGTATCGGCACATTTTTCAGATAGTAATGCATTTATGTACATACGAAACGGCACATTTATTATTCAATAATGCATATATGTACATACACACTTAATGTCAGCACATTTTTCATGCAGTAATGCATGTATGTACATACGTATCGGCACATTTTTCAGTCAGTAATGCATGTTTGTACATACGTATCGGCACATTTGTCATGCAGTAATACATGTATATACATACATATCGGCAAATGTTTCAGACAGTAATGCATGTATGTACTTACGTATCGCCACATTTTTCAGTCAGTAATGCATGTACGTACATAAGTATCGGTACATTTTTTAGTCAGTAATGCATGTTTTTTACATACGTATCGGCACATTTTTCATGTAATAATGCATGTATGTACATACGTCTCGGCACATTTTTCATGCAGTAATGCATGTATGTATATACGTATCGACACATTTTTCAGTCAGTAATGCATTTATGTACACACCTGTCGGCACATTTTTCAGTCAGTAATGCATGTATGTACATACACACTTAATGTCGGCACATTTTTCAGTCAGTAATGCATGTATGTACGTACGTATGGGCACATTTTTCATTCAGTAATGCATGTATGTACGTACATACGTATCGGCACATTTTTCATGCAGTAATGCTTGTATGTACTTACATACGTATCGGCACATTTTTCAGTCAGTAACGCATGTATGTACATACGTATCGGCACATTTTTCATGTAGTAATGCATGTATGTACATACGTATCGGCACATTTTTCATTCAGTAATGCATGTATGTACGTACATACGTATCGGCACATTTTTCATGCAGTAATGCTTGTATGTACGTACATACGTATCGGCACATTTTTCATGGAGTAATGCATGTATGTACGTACATACGTATCGGCACATTTTTCAGTCAGTAACGCATGTATGTACGTACGTATGGGGACATTTTTCAGTCTGTAATGCATGTAGGTACATACGTATGGGCACATTTTTCAGTCAGTAATGCATATATGTACATACGTATCGGCACATTTTTCATGCAGTAATGCATGTATGTACATACGTATCGGCACATTTTTCATGCAGTAATGCATGTATGTACATACGTATCGGCACATTTTTCATGCAGTAATGCATGTATGTACGTACATAAATATCGGCACATTTTTCAGTCAGTAATGCATGTATGTACATACGTATGGGCACATTTTTCAGTCAGTAATGCATGTATGTACATACGTATCGGCACATTTTTCAGTCAGTAATGCATGGATGTACATACGAATCGACACATTTTTCAGTTAGTAATGCATGTATGTACATACGTATCGGCACATTTTTCAGTCAAAAATGCTTATATGTACATACGTATCGACACAATTTTCAGTCAGTAATGCATGTATGTACATCCGTATCGGCACATTTTTCAGTTAGTAATGCATGTATGCACATACGTATCGGCACATTTTTCAGTCAGTAATGCATGCATGTACATATGTATCGGCACATTTTTCAGTCAGTAATGCACGTTTTTTACATACGTATCGGAACATTTTTCAGTCAGTAATGCATGTATGTACATACGTATCAACACATTTTTCAGTCAGTAATACATGTATGTACATACATATCGGCACATTTTTCAGTCAGTAATGCATGTATGTACATATGCATCGGTAAATTTTTCAGTCTGTAATGCACGTTTTTTACATACCTATCGGCACATTTTTCAGTCAGTAATGCATGTATTTTCATACGTATCGGCACATTTTTCAGGCAGTAATGCATTTATGTACATACGAAACGGCACATTTTTTATTCAATAATGCATATATTTACATACACACTTAATGTCAGCTCATTTTTCATGCAGTAATGCATGTATGTACATATGCACTCAATGTTGACATATTTTTCATGCAGTAATGCAAGTGTGTACATATACTCTTAATTTCGCCATATTTTTCATGCAGTAATGCATGTATGTATATACGTATCGGCACATTTTTCATGCAGTTATGCATGTATGCACATACGTATCGGCACAATTTTCATGCAGTAATGCATGTATTTACATACACACTTAATGTCGGCACATTTTTCATGCAGTAATGCATGTATGTACATATGAACTCAATATCGACACTCTTTCATGCAGTAATGCAAGTATGTATATATGCACTTATTTTCGGCACATTTTACATGCAGTACTGCATGTATGTACATACGTATCGACACATTTTTCATGCAGTAATGCTTGTATATACATACACACTTAATGTCGGCACATTTTTCATGCAGTAATGCATGTATGTACATACGTATCGGCACATTTTTATGCAGTAATGCATGAATGTACATACGTATCTGCACATTTTGCATGTAGTAATGCATGTATGTACATACGTATCGGCACATATTTCAGTCAGTAATGCATGTATGTACATACGTATCGGCACATTTTTCATGCAGTAATGCATGTATGTACATACGTATCTGCACATTTTTCATGCAGTAATGCATGTTTCTACATACGTATCGGCACATTTTTCATGAAGTAATGCATGTATGTACATACACACTTAATGTCGGCACATTCTTCTGTCAGTAATGCATGCATGTACATACGTATCGGCACATTTTTCATGCAGGAATGCATGTTTGTACATACGTATCGGCACATTTTTCATGCAGTAATGCATGTATATACATACATATCGGCACATGTTTCAGACAGTAATGCATGTATGTACGTACTTTTCGGCACATTTTTTAGTCAGTAATGCATGTATCTACATACGTATCGGCACATTTTTTAGTCAGTAATGCATGTTTTTTACATAAGTATCGGCACATTTTTCATGTTATAATGCATGTATGTACATACGTCTCGGCACATTTTTCATGCAGTAATGCATGTATGTATGTACGTATCGGCACATTTTTCAGTCAGTAATGCATTTATGTGCATACTTGTCGGCACATTTTTCAGTCGGTAATGCATGTATGTACATACACACTTAATGTCGGCACATTTTTCAGTCAGTAATGCATGTATGTACGTACGTATGGGCACATTTTTCATTCAGTAATGCATGTATGTACGTACATACGTATCGGCACATTTTTCATGCAGTAATGCATGTATGTACCTACGTATCGGCACATTTTTCATGCATTAATGCATGTTTGTACCTACGTATCTGCACATTTTTCATGCAGTAATGCATGTATGTACATACATATCGGCACATTTTTCATGCAGTAATGCATGTATGTACGTACATAAATATCGGCACATTTTTCAGTCAGTAATGCATGTATGTACATACGTATGAGCACATTTTTCAGTCAGTAATGCATGTATGTACATACGTATCGGCACATTTTTCAGTCAGTAATGCATGGATGTACATACGAATCGAGACATTTTTCAGTTAGTAATGCATGTATGTACATACGTATCGGCACATTTTTCAGTCAGTAATGCTTATATGTACCTACGTATCGACACATTTTTCAGTCAGTAATGCATGTATGTACATCCGTATCGGCACATTTTTCAGTCAGTAATACATGTATGTACATATGCATCGGTAAATTTTTTAGTCAGTAATGCACGTTTTTTTCATACGTATCGGCACATTTTTCAGTCAGTAATGCATGTATGTGCATACGTATCGGCACATTTTTCAGGCAGTAATGTATTTATGTACATACGAAACGGCACATTTATTATTCAATAATGCATATATGTACATACACACTTAATGTCAGCACATTTTTCATGCAGTAATGCATGTATGTACATACGTATCGGCACATTTTTCAGTCAGTAATGCATGTTTGTACATACGTATCGGCACATTTTTCATGCAGTAATACATGTATATACATACATATCGGCAAATGTTTCAGACAGTAATGCATGTATGTACTTACGTATCGGCACATTTTTCAGTCAGTAATGCATGTACGTACATAAGTATCGGTACATTTTTCAGTCAGTAATGCATGTTTTTTACATACGTATCGGCACATTTTTCATGTAATAATGCATGTATGTACATACGTCTCGGCACATTTTTCATGCAGTAATGCATGTATGTATATACGTATCGACACATTTTTCAGTCAGTAATGCATTTATGTACACACCTATCGGCACATTTTTCAGTCAGTAATGCATGTATGTACATACACACTTAATGTCGGCACATTTTTCAGTCAGTAATGCATGTATGTACGTACGTATGGGCACATTTTTCATTCAGTAATGCATGTATGTACGTACATACGTATCGGCACATTTTTCATGCAGTAATGCTTGTATGTACTTACATACGTATCGGCACATTTTTCAGTCAGTAACGGATGTATGTACATACGTATCGGCACATTTTTCATGTAGTAATGCATGTATGTACATACGTATCGGCACATTTTTCATTCAGTAATGCATGTATGTACGTACATACGTATCGGCACATTTTTCATGCAGTAATGCTTGTATGTACGTACATACGTATCGGCACATTTTTCATGGAGTAATGCATGTATGTACGTACATACGTATCGGCACATTTTTCAGTCAGTAACGCATGTATGTACGTACGTATGGGGACATTTTTCAGTCTGTAATGCATGTAGGTACATACGTATGGGCACATTTTTCAGTCAGTAATGCATATATGTACATACGTATCGGCACATTTTTCATGCAGTAATGCATGTATGTACATACGTATCGGCACATTTTTCATGCAGTAATGCATGTATGTACATACGTATCGGCACATTTTTCATGCAGTAATGCATGTATGTACGTACATAAATATCGGCACATTTTTCAGTCAGTAATGCATGTATGTACATACGTATGGGCACATTTTTCAGTCAGTAATGCATGTATGTACATACGTATCGGCACATTTTTCAGTCAGTAATGCATGGATGTACATACGAATCGACACATTTTTCAGTTAGTAATGCATGTATGTACATACGTATCGGCACATTTTTCAGTCAGTAATGCTTATATGTACATACATATCGACACAATTTTCAGTCAGTAATGCATGTATGTACATCCGTATCGGCACATTTTTCAGTTAGTAATGCATGTATGCACATACGTATCGGCACATTTTTCAGTCAGTAATGCATGCATGTACATATGTATCGGCACATTTTTCAGTCAGTAATGCACGTTTTTTACATACGTATCGGCACATTTTTCAGTCAGTAATGCATGTATGTACATACGTATCAACACATTTTTCAGTCAGTAATACATGTATGTACATACGTATCGGCACATTTTTCAGTCAGTAATGCATGTATGTACATATGCATCTGTAAATTTTTCAGTCTGTAATGCACGTTTTTTACATACCTATCGGCACATTTTTCAGTCAGTAATGCATGTATTTTCATACGTATCGGCACATTTTTCAGGCAGTAATGCATTTATGTACATACGAAACGGCACATTTTTTTATTCAATAATGCATATATTTACATACACACTTAATGTCAGCTCATTTTTCATGCAGTAATGCATGTATGTACATATGCACTCAATGTTGACATATTTTTCATGCAGTAATGCAAGTATGTACATATGCACTTAATTTCGCCATATTTTTCATGCAGTAATGCATGTATGTATATACGTATCGGCACATTTTTCATGCAGTTATGCATGTATGCACATACGTATCGGCAGAATTTTCATGCAGTAATGCATGTATTTACATACACACTTAATGTCGGCACATTTTTCATGCAGTAATGCATGTATGTACATATGAATTCAATATCGACACTCTTTCATGCAGTAATGCAAGTATGTATATATGCACTTATTTTCGGCACATTTTACATGCAGTACTGCATGTATGTACATACGTATCGGCACATGTTTCATGCAGTAATGCTTGTATATACATACACACTTAATGTCGGCACATTTTTCATGCAGTAATGCATGTATGTACATACGTATCGGCACATTTTTGATGCAATAATGCATGAATGTACATCCGTATCTGCACATTTTGCATGTAGTAATGCATGTATGTACATACGTATCGGCACATATTTCAGTCAGTAATGCATGTATGTACATACGTATCGGCACATTTTTCATGCAGTAATGCATGTATGTACATACGTATCTGCACATTTTTCATGCAGTAATGCATGTTTGTACATACGTATCGGCACATTTTTCATGAAGTAATGCATTTATGTACATACACACTTAATGTCGGCACATTTTTCTGTCAGTAATGCATGCATGTACATACGTATCGGCACATTTTTCATGCAGGAATGCATGTTTGTACATACGTATCGGCACATTTTTCATGCAGTAATGCATGTATATACATACATATCGGCACATGTTTCAGACATTAATGCATGTATGTACGTACGTTTCGGCACATTTTTCAGTCAGTAATGCATGTATCTACATACGTATCGGCACATTTTTTAGTCAGTAATGCATGTACGTACATAAGTATCGGTACATTTTTCAGTCAGTAATGCATGTTTTTTACATACGTATCGGCACATTTTTCATGTAATAATGCATGTATGTACATACGTCTCGGCACATTTTTCATGCAGTAATGCATGTATGTACGTACGTATGGGCACATTTTTCATTCAGTAATGCATGTATGTACATACGTATCGGCACATTTTTCATGCAGTAATGCATGTATGTACGTGCATAAATATTGGCACATTTTTCAGTCAGTAATGCATGTATGTACATACGTATGGGCACATTTTTCAGTCAGTAATGCATGTATGTATATACGTATCGGCACATTTTTCAGTCAGTAATGCATGGATGTACATACGAATCGACACATTTTTCAGTTAGTAATGCATGTATGTACATACGTATCGGCACATTTTTCAGTCAGTAATGCTTATATGTACCTACGTATCGACACATTTTTCAGTCAGTAATGCATGTATGTACATCCGTATCGGCACATTTTTCAGTCAGTAATACATGTATGTACATATGCATCGGTAAATTTTTTAGTCAGTAATGCATGTTTTTTTCATACGTATCGGCACATTTTTCAGTCAGTAATGCATGTATGTACATACGTCTCGGCACATTTTTCATGCAGTAATGCATGTATGTACATACGTATCGGCACATTTTTCAGGCAGTAATGCATTTATGTACATACGAAACGGCACATTTATTATTCAATAATGCATATATGTACATACACACTTAATGTCAGCACATTTTTCATGCAGTAATACATGTATGTACATACGTATCGGCACATTTTTCAGTCAGTAATGCATGTTTGTACATACGTATCAGCACATTTTTCATGCAGTAATACATGTATATACATACATATCGGCAAATGTTTCAGACAGTAATGCATGTATGTACTTACGTATCGGCACATTTTTCAGTCAGTAATGCATGTACGTACATAAGTATCGGTACATTTTTCAGTCAGTAATGCATGTTTTTTACATACGTATCGGCACATTTTTCATGTAATAATGCATGTATGTACATACGTCTCGGCACATTTTTCATGCAGTAATGCATGTATGTATATACGTATCGACACATTTTTCAGTCAGTAATGCATTTATGTACACACCTATCGGCACATTTTTCAGTCAGTAATGCATGTATGTACATACACACTTAATGTCGGCACATTTTTCAGTCAGTAATGCATGTATGTACGTACGTATGGGCACATTTTTCATTCAGTAATGCATGTATGTACGTACATACGTATCGGCACATTTTTCATGCAGTAATGCTTGTATGTACTTACATACGTATCGGCACATTTTTCAGTCAGTAACGGATGTATGTACATACGTATCGGCACATTTTTCATGTAGTAATGCATGTATGTACATACGTATCGGCACATTTTTCATTCAGTAATGCATGTATGTACGTACATACGTATCGGCACATTTTTCATGCAGTAATGCTTGTATGTACGTACATACGTATCGGCACATTTTTCATGGAGTAATGCATGTATGTACGTACATACGTATCGGCACATTTTTCAGTCAGTAACGCATGTATGTACGTACGTATGGGGACATTTTTCAGTCTGTAATGCATGTAGGTACATACGTATGGGCACATTTTTCAGTCAGTAATGCATATATGTACATACGTATCGGCACATTTTTCATGCAGTAATGCATGTATGTACATACGTATCGGCACATTTTTCAGTCAGTAATGCATGTTTTTTACATACGTATCGACACATTTTTTAGTCTGCAATGCATGTATGTACATCCGTGTCGGCACATTTGTCAGTTAATAATTCATGTATGCACATACGTATCGGCACATTTTTCAGTCAGTAACGCATGTATGTACATACGTATCGGCACATTTTCATTCAGTAATGCATGTTTGTACGTACGTATGGGCACATTTTTCAGTCTGTAATGCATGTAGGTTCATACGTATGGGCACATTTTTCAGTCAGTAATGCATATATGTACATACGTATCGGCACATTTTTCATGCAGTAATGCATGTATGTACATACGTATCGGCACATTTTTCATGCAGTAATGCATGTATGTACGTACATAAATATCGGCACATTTTTCAGTCAGTAATGCATGTATGTACATACGTATGGGCACATTTTTCAGTCAGTAATGCATGTATGTACATACGTATCGGCACATTTTTCAGTCAGTAATGCATGGATGTACATACGAATCGACACATTTTTCAGTTAGTAATGCATGTATGTACATACGTATCGGCACATTTTTCAGTCAGTAATGCTTATATGTACATACATATCGACACAATTTTCAGTCAATAATGCATGTATGTATATCCGTATCGGCACATTTTTCAGTTAGTAATGCATGTATGCACATACGTATCGGCACATTTTTCAGTCAGTAATGCATGCATGTACATATGTATCGGCACATTTTTCAGTCAGTAATGCACGTTTTTTACATACGTATCGGCACATTTTTCAGTCAGTAATGCATGTATGTACATACGTATCAACACATTTTTCAGTCAGTAATACATGTATGTACATACGTATCGGCACATTTTTCAGTCAGTAATGCATGTATGTACATATGCATCTGTAAATTTTTCAGTCTGTAATGCACGTTTTTTACATACCTATCGGCACATTTTTCAGTCAGTAATGCATGTATTTTCATACGTATCGGCACATTTTTCAGGCAGTAATGCATTTATGTACATACGAAACGGCACATTTTTTATTCAATAATGCATATATTTACATACACACTTAATGTCAGCTCATTTTTCATGCAGTAATGCATGTATGTACATATGCACTCAATGTTGACATATTTTTCATGCAGTAATGCAAGTATGTACATATGCACTTAATTTCGCCATATTTTTCATGCAGTAATGCATGTATGTATATACGTATCGGCACATTTTTCATGCAGTTATGCATGTATGCACATACGTATCGGCAGAATTTTCATGCAGTAATGCATGTATTTACATACACACTTAATGTCGGCACATTTTTCATGCAGTAATGCATGTATGTACATATGAATTCAATATCGACACTCTTTCATGCAGTAATGCAAGTATGTATATATGCACTTATTTTCGGCACATTTTACATGCAGTACTGCATGTATGTACATACGTATCGGCACATGTTTCATGCAGTAATGCTTGTATATACATACACACTTAATGTCGGCACATTTTTCATGCAGTAATGCATGTATGTACATACGTATCGGCACATTTTTGATGCAGTAATGCATGAATGTACATCCGTATCTGCACATTTTGCATGTAGTAATGCATGTATGTACATACGTATCGGCACATATTTCAGTCAGTAATGTATGTACATACGTATCGGCACATTTTTCATGCAGTAATGCATGTATGTACATACGTATCTGCACATTTTTCATGCAGTAATGCATGTTTGTACATACGTATCGGCACATTTTTCATGAAGTAATGCATTTATGTACATACACACTTAATGTCGGCACATTTTTCTGTCAGTAATGCATGCATGTACATACGTATCGGCACATTTTTCATGCAGGAATGCATGTTTGTACATACGTATCGGCACATTTTTCATGCAGTAATGCATGTATATACATACATATCGGCACATGTTTCAGACAGTAATGCATGTATGTACGTACGTTTCGGCACATTTTTCAGTCAGTAATGCATGTATCTACATACGTATCGGCACATTTTTTAGTCAGTAATGCATGTACGTACATAAGTATCGGTACATTTTTCAGTCAGTAATGCATGTTTTTTACATACGTATCGGCACATTTTTCATGTAATAATGCATGTATGTACATACGTCTCGGCACATTTTTCATGCAGTAATGCATGTATGTACGTACGTATGGGCACATTTTTCATTCAGTAATGCATGTATGTACATACGTATCGGCACATTTTTCATGCAGTAATGCATGTATGTACGTGCATAAATATTGGCACATTTTTCAGTCAGTAATGCATGTATGTACATACGTATGGGCACATTTTTCAGTCAGTAATGCATGTATGTATATACGTATCGGCACATTTTTCAGTCAGTAATGCATGGATGTACATACGAATCGACACATTTTTCAGTTAGTAATGCATGTATGTACATACGTATCGGCACATTTTTCAGTCAGTAATGCTTATATGTACCTACGTATCGACACATTTTTCAGTCAGTAATGCATGTATGTACATCCGTATCGGCACATTTTTCAGTCAGTAATACATGTATGTACATATGCATCGGTAAATTTTTTAGTCAGTAATGCATGTTTTTTTCATACGTATCGGCACATTTTTCAGTCAGTAATGCATGTATGTACATACGTCTCGGCACATTTTTCATACAGTAATGCATGTATGTACATACGTATCGGCACATTTTTCAGGCAGTAATGCATTTATGTACATACGAAACGGCACATTTATTATTCAATAATGCATATATGTACATACACACTTAATGTCAGCACATTTTTCATGCAGTAATACATGTATGTACATACGTATCGGCACATTTTTCAGTCAGTAATGCATGTTTGTACATACGTATCAGCACATTTTTCATGCAGTAATACATGTATATACATACATATCGGCAAATGTTTCAGACAGTAATGCATGTATGTACTTACGTATCGGCACATTTTTCAGTCAGTAATGCATGTACGTACATAAGTATCGGTACATTTTTCAGTCAGTAATGAATGTTTTTTACATACGTATCGGCACATTTTTCATGTAATAATGCATGTATGTACATACGTCTCGGCACATTTTTCATGCAGTAATGCATGTATGTATATACGTATCGACACATTTTTCAGTCAGTAATGCATTTATGTACACACCTATCGGCACATTTTTCAGTCAGTAATGCATGTATGTGCATACACACTTTTTGTCGGCACATTTTTCAGTCAGTAATGCATGTATGTACGTACGTATGGGCACATTTTTCATTCAGTAATGCATGTATGTACGTACATACGTATCGGCACATTTTTCATGCAGTAATGCTTGTATGTACTTACATACGTATCGGCACATTTTTCAGTCAGTAACGGATGTATGTACATACGTATCGGCACATTTTTCATGTAGTAATGCATGTATGTACATACGTATCGGCACATTTTTCATTCAGTAATGCATGTATGTACGTACATACGTATCGGCACATTTTTCATGCAGTAATGCTTGTATGTACGTACATACGTATCGGCACATTTTTCATGGAGTAATGCATGTATGTACGTACATACGTATCGGCACATTTTTCAGTCAGTAACGCATGTATGTACGTACGTATGGGGACATTTTTCAGTCTGTAATGCATGTAGGTACATACGTATGGGCACATTTTTCAGTCAGTAATGCATATATGTACATACGTATCGGCACATTTTTCATGCAGTAATGCATGTATGTACATACGTATCGGCACATTTTTCATGCAGTAATGCATGTATGTACATACGTATCGGCACATTTTTCAGTCATTAATGCATGGATGTACTTTCGTATCGACACATTTTTCAGTTAGTAATGCATATATGTACATACGTATCGGCACATTTTTCAGTCAGTAATGCATGTTTTTTACATACGTATCGACACATTTTTTAGTCTGCAATGCATGTATGTACATCCGTGTCGGCACATTTGTCAGTTAATAATTCATGTATGCACATACGTATCGGCACATTTTTCAGTCAGTAACGCATGTATGTACATACGTATCGGCACATTTTCATTCAGTAATGCATGTTTGTACGTACGTATGGGCACATTTTTCAGTCTGTAATGCATGTAGGTTCATACGTATGGGCACATTTTTCAGTCAGTAATGCATATATGTACATACGTATCGGCACATTTTTCATGCAGTAATGCATGTATGTTCATACGTATCGGCACATTTTTCATGCAGTAATGCATGTATGTACATACGTATCGGCACATTTTTCAGTCAGTAATGCATGGATGTACATACGTATCGACACATTTTTCAGTTAGTAATGCATGTATGTACATACGTTTCGGTACATTTTTCAGTCAGTAATGCATGTTTTTTACATACGTATCGACACATTTTTCAGTCAGCAATGCATGTATGTACATCCGTATCGGCACATTTTTCAGTTAATAATTCATGTATGCACATACGTATCGGCACAGTTTTCAGTCAGTAATGCATATATGTACATATGTATCGGCACATTTTTCAATCAGTAATGCATGTATATACATACGTATCAACACATTTTTCAGTCAGTAATGCTTGCATGTACATACGTATCGACTCATTTTTCAGTCAGTAATTCATGTATGTACATAGGTATCGGCACATTTTTCAGTCAGTAATGCATGTATGTACATACGTATCGGCACATTTTCCAGTCAGTAATGCATGTATTTACATACGTATCGACACATTTTTCAGTCTGTAATTCATGTATGTACATACGTTTCGACACATTTTTCAGTCAGTAATGCACTCAATGACAGACTAAGAGGATAAAATAGCGTCATCATTTCTTCAAACATTCAATTTAAATGATGTAAGTAACCGCTGTCTGAAGTAATACTAATATCTCCACGCTGGCAGGACATTTACATTGTTATTTAAGATCCTAATCGATGGATGGCCATTTCAGCACGTGTCTGGATATTGCAGCTATATTTTTGCTCAGATTATCTTCGACATCGCTTTTAAAAATATATGTTGCCTCGCATCACATATCCTTTTCGGACACATAAACTATGTCCAATAACATCCAAAAGTTTGATATTATTTATTTCCTAAAAGTATAACAACAATATTCAATTATCGTATTTGAGATAGCCACATTCTTTCTTTGGCATGAAATATAACAGCGAGAAAATACATCCTCCACGTTAAAATGTTTCATGTACTAACCTGCCTCAGTTATAATAGTTTACAACTGAGACGTATTATAACTTTCTTTTCTCAATTAGTTATTGACTCTCAAAAGTAGCTAAATTAAGGAAATGAAATGGTAAGAGGGTGGACTTCTTAATTTGTAAAATGGGAGTTATTGTGGAGAAAGGTTAAATTAGATTCATTCAATGTGTTATGTGGTCGACCCAAACACGATAAAAACCTTGAAATTCAAAAGTGTGTGTGTGTGTGTGTGTGTTATTTAGATATTTAACGTAGCTTAAACAATTTTTATGTCATATTGCTACCCTGTCTGGGGTGTGGTCTTTTATAGTGATGTCAAGCATTGGAGCATCATGCCGCAGACATGTAGCATGATGTCCCACCCAGACACATTACCCTGATACCACGCCGACTAGTCCTAACACTAACCTCTTAATGCTGTTATTACCATTTTTTATAAGTATTTGGTAATGCTCAGCCGGGGATCGAAACCACGACCTCCCGCATCCGAGGCAGACGGTCTAACCACTAAGCCACCCTAACGGTGAAATTCAAATGAAATAATGAGACGCTCACTAACTTACATGTTTAATGACTACAGGTTTTTACGATAAAATGTAATGAATAACTTTTCACTGTGTACAGATATGCATTCAAATCTCGAAATTACGTAACCATCACTCTCAAGTATTATCTCTCTTTGATATCCGTACAATGTGTGAATAAAGTATATGATACGCAAAGTCATTAGAGTCCCTAACAATGATGCAGAAATACCAATGAGCATCATTGACAATATGGGTTTCAAATATTAATGACATATGTAACACTAGTAATAAAGAAGCATTAGTATCACCAGTAGTAGCGGTATTGTAAATCAATGCAAAATAAAGGCAGGACAACTAAGATTCATTGTTTCTCTCCAATACAAGGGACAATTTATACGCCTAATGTAAAGACTGTTGTATAGCTTTTGATACAGTTGAAACTTGAACGCAAAAACTTACACAACGCTCGATGACATTTTAACAACTGGTTGCAATGATCGATGACTGGTTTTGTCGTTTTTGTCGATGTTATGTTGGGTTTAACGTCATTTCTAAGCGCAGGACAGGCTGTAGATGCCGACCAGTATAAGTGGTGGAAAAAGAACCGGCGTAAAACCATATGATGGAATCACTGACTCTCACATACTCACATTGGCCTAACCTGAGACTCGATCCCAGAAGGATAAAGGTGAGAAGTGAGTGGTTGGTAAAGGCGACCGCTTAAGACCACTCGGCCACCCTGTGCCCTTCGATGACGTTTGTAATAAAGGAAAAGGTATTTAACAAGATCCACAAATATCATTGAAAAATAAATATAGATAATATGTATTTATCTACCAAATAATTAATCAATCTATCTAAAGAAAATGGCGATAAGAAAATCTTTCCCGACCGTATAAAAATCAAGTTAGTCATGGGTATAGTTATTGTAACAATACGTTACTCAGATGAACCCTTCACTTTACATAGTTTTAGAATTTGGAGTAACGTTGTACTAGTAGTGGTGCTAGTACTATTCGGAGGAATGTAGTACTAGTAGATGCAGCAGTAGTATTCGGACTATTAGTAGTACTAATAGTATTGGCTGCAACATATTAATAGTAGTGGTACTAGCAGTATTTGGAGTAACGTGGTACTAATAGATGCAGTAGCAATATTTGGAGTAACTTGGTACTAGTCTTGTAAGTAGTGGTAATTATTGTTTATCTTGTTTGAAAGTTAATAGTAATAATATTAGTTCTAATCTCGCCAATGCTTTTGTTACTACCAATACAACTACTGCCGCTGCTACGACTACTTTTGAATAATAATAATAATAATAATAATAATAATAATAATAATAATAATAATAATAATAATAATAATAATAATAATTATAATAATGATGACGATGACGATAATAATAATAATAATAATAATAATAATAATAATAATAATAATAATAATAATAATAATGATAATAATAACTCTCATTCCAAAGTTGGTTTTGACAAAAGATAAGCAGATCCTAACGACTCAAGCTAACATCAACTTCAACACTTTTGAATTATCAAGAAGGATTTGGCTGCTTTAGTGTAGAGGACACTTAAAAGTTTTGATTCAGTAAACCAATTAATAGTTATGGGTCAGAAATTTGGGGATACGAATTAGCAGAGATACTGTAATTGTGCAATGCCACTTTTGTAAACAGTATCTAGGTATTAAGTGAGTGCGCAATATATCTACTTTGTACCTACTAATTTTACGATGTATTAAAATAATGGTTAAAGGTTGTAACAATGCTTTCAACTCGCTACCCACACCAATTTTATTTAATGTTCAAAATATGAGATGAAACTAACGGTGTCACCTAGGCTTCCAAAGTTAACGTTGTAATGAATATGAATTATGTAATTACCAATAATGTGCGGAAATAGAGAAAATATTAAGAAACAATGCGTCAAATTTATCAATATAAAGAAAGTTGATTTTATACGCTTGATGTTGTTTCTTTGTTTTTACTGTTTACGTAAAAACTATTATAATTAATGTATGTTAATTAAATTGTGGTGCCAAAATTGTATCTGATCAAAATTTAACATGGTACAGAATATCTTTTACATATATGTAATTTTTATTACATGTGTGTTAATTTTAAAAACTTTTTTATTATTTCATTACATGTTATTATAATGATAACTTTATTCACTGGATTCGACATTTTTCGAAAATTCAGTTCCGTTCTGTTTTACTACATTATAATTTTATCTGACCTAGTTCTTTATCTTGATTCAGAATTGGTAAACAACGCTTTTATTCCTATCCTAGAGTAAAAATTATTGACCGTAATCAAGATCATAGTTGGCTTGCGTGTCAAATCTGTTGTTAACTTTTTTTATTTATCTTTTTTTTGATTACTACAGTAAGATCGTTAAGTAGAATCAAGTTCGTCCATGGCGTACGTGTCAATCGGCCTATTGTCTTACAGCGTTATTTGAATTAAGTGACCACGTTACCCTTTCACGTGATAAATTGCGTTTCAAGCTAACACTTTTAGAGATTGAATTCAGTCATAAATTAATACTTTAAGAGTTCAAAAGTATTTGCTGTTGTGACCAGTTTAAGTTGAAATTTTTTATTTAAAATAATTTAATTTCCCTGGAAATATATAGTGCTCATCAAGTTTTTGGACAAAGACATTTATTGGAAATTATTTTGAATTCTGAATCCGGAATATTAACTTTAAAGTTACCACAAGGAACTGTTGATTCGACAACACATAACAGGATATAGAAGACGTCATCGCCTTCCATCTTGGAACTTAATCAAGATTCGAACTTTGATTCATTTAGAACTTTCTAGTAATAGGACTTATATTATTGATTATAGGATTAATATTTGGATTATATTCACAAACCGTAAGTCCTTTTTCATATGTTTACATTATTTTCTAGGAAAATAAATTATTTTGTTAAATTTTACAAAGCTTATTGACTCCACTCTTTTCTTTGCTACTTTAAACGAGCCTAGACACACAACAGTATAGTTAACCCGATAGATATAATGAACGAAGAAGTTTCTTCCCTAAAATTAAGAAACGCATTGATACAATTTTAATTTACGAATGTAATCTATTGTTTTGTTGGTTTTTGTTTTGTTTTGAAAGTTTCATTGGTATAAAGAACACACAAAGGTAAAACATGTGCGAAGCCTAAATATACTTGGAAAAAAATGGATTAATTTCATCATTCCATGGTATTTGCCTCAGATCAATCCGAAAAATGTAAAACCAATGGGATCGGGGAGAGGCGATCTATTTTAATGTATTTTTCTATTTGTTCTCAGTAAAGTTATAATATAGCGAATGTGCAAAACCTATTGTGTTTACGATTAAAGACGAAATATGTTTTAACTTGAAAAAAAATACACAACATATCTGCTAGAAGTAAATGAAAACAGAGATCATGATGATTTAACAGGCATTTTAATCTGAAAGTAAATTAAAACAAAGATATTATGATCATTTAACAGGCAATAGTTAATCTGATGGATCTAATGGCCTAAGACAAGATTCGCCATTCACCCAGCTTTGACTGAATCACCAGGGTGACGCAAAACGAATTAACTGTTAAAAAGCGTCCATAGGATTAACATTGTGGTATGGGACCAAGGTGAAGCAACATGCTTAAATGACAATTCAGCATATATCGACCCTGACATGATGATATAACGCTCAGCTGTAGGATGTGAATTAACTTTGGATATAAAGTGACTTTGAAAACTCTAAAGCGGCTTCCGTAATATTACATATACATGGTTATATCCCATCTTATATTTTTACAAACGTTTACGCATGAGAACTAATATGCTTAAGAAATTTAAACGCATACTTTAAAAAATCCAAATTAAAATAAAATTGACAAAAAGTTTAAAAATTTCTTTATTGACAAACTTGTACACAAGGACATAAAGGATGGTAGTTATAGTACTGTTAATACTGAGTAGTATTTTGAGAAGGTCCCATGTTAGATCTCTGCAACGACACCTAAAGATTCAATTGTACATTAAAGATCGACATGACGTGGATTTGTGATACCCATGCATGCTACCAACGCGAGAAATATGGCATCATGGCATTGTACTGAAGCACACGTTATTTTTTTGATGGAAAGGAAGTCGAACCGATTCCCGACAACTCCGACATTGTCAAAACCAGTATCGGACTGGCCAGATACGGCGACGATTATGCGAAGTCTCCTGGTTCGCCTAATTTATTTTTCGTTTTACAAAGATTCATCCGATAATGCAAATCATAAAATGTATACACGTAGGCATTGTAAAATGATGTCGAAGATTTAGTCATGGAGACCAATGTTCAATGTTTCTTTCAACAATTGATGTTTACATCGTCAAATAGACATTCATGCAGACTAATTACTGCTATTCTCCCTCAGGCAACATATGTTCGGGTTTTGTAGTTACGTTCGCAAAGTTATTTATGGGGGTAAAAGATAGATTTACTGTCCGGCTTGAGCACCGCCAACGATGTGTCATAGATATGGTGGTACGTTAGGTTGTCAACATTCTCATGGATGGCTGACCATAGAAGATCGTTTATTGTCGTTTATGCTGAAATCTCTCAAGCTCACCACAGAGAGACTACATCAGTTAAGTAGCCAAAATGGCCTTTGCCCACCTTAGTACCTGTTCGTGGATTTCGGAAATTTAAATCGATATTTGACCTATGAGAGTTTACCATCGTTGCGTGTCTGAATTTTCCCTCCGGTTAAATGGCCAACAGGAGCTCAGTTTAACTTCATAATCAAATCAAATCACATATGCATATCACCAACCATGATCGTGCAAGCACTTGTATCAAATCATTAAAAATACTACACATTTCCCAGCACTATTTCCGTACAGTGTATCCTACTTATTATTTTTCATTGGAACAACTGGAGCTATTTGAGTAATCCACGGTCAATATATGCTTATATAACCGCGTAAATATGTCTTTTCAAATGCCATTTTTTCCCGTCATCGTTGGTCACAGATCTAATGCTGTGATTGTCTCGAACAAGACTTTGTTTATGGATGCCGAATGAAAGTTGTCCTATAGAAAACTAACAAGTTTTCTCAGACTATTTACTAAATCAGGTACATTAGTAAATAAACGTGTAATATTACGAAGTTAAAGACGGCATTACCAAAAGCAGGTTGCACAAATAAAGAGCACATTATGAAACTGTTGCGGGGCAACAATGTGGCTTTCCACGGTAAAAGTAACTAGAATTATCAGTGTGTAGTTAGTTCATCAAAACGCAAAGTAATCTTCTTAATGTAACCAAACAGAAAACAAACCAGTGACATTATAGTTCCCTATGTCAGGGGTAGACAACTGTAATGATGTAATTTCTTAAAATTGCTAAATTGTCATTTTGGATGAAATTTTAAAGAGTTTAATTTTTGGGATTGTAATTTAAATTTATAGTAATACATATCATTTGGTTAATAAAGAACTTTTGTATTATATGATTTTAAAAAAGAAAATGATTGTTATGTTTTGTACTGTGATTTTACTATGGTGCCTTAAAATATATCAATGTTACAGGTGTATCATTGTAAAACAACAGCTGATTTTTTTTAAAAAAAACAACAAATCTTTTGTAGAGGTTACTACGCCAGCATTCTTGGACATTGGCTAAAACGCGGTCGGGAACTAAATTGCGCAATGAAGCAATGTTGACGATGCAAAGTATAATTTGAACATGAATAAGGGTTTCGTGTTTCTTCAAATCAGGAGGGCTGTGCGTGTTTCACGGATACATTTGAGGCTTAGGATTAAAATGTCTGGACCTAATATGGGCAAAGCAAACGTGATCCAAAACAGAAACAATTTTTGATAAACGAGCACTCACGGTTTGTGGTTAAGAATTGCTGTGTTGTACAGTTATGTTTTGAATTCATTTTTTACAGGTAAGAATAATGTAATTGTTATAAACGCTCTCTAATGCATTGAAAAATAACATTTATAAATCATTTCACATACCTCTAAAGAGCTTTAACATATTATAACATAGGAAATGTAAATATAGCGTGTTTCGGATTGCTTAATTTAAAATTTTTTAACTTAAAATACTAAATTTGGTTTATAGAAATTGTTTGCTATCTAATTAAAGATAAAATATAATTTATTTAGAAACAAAGTACCTTTGAAATTACAGAAAGTTTTATTTTAGTTTTAAAATCATTTAAGCAATACACTGGTTGAAAATAGCTTTGGTATCGTTCGTAATATTAATTAGCTCTAATTTAATATTACATTTTTATTAAATATTTTAAGTGATTTGTATTGTATTTTTGTATATATCAAGTGTCTTTAGTTTTAATAAAGAACTGTTGGGCTGCAGACTTAGGTTCCGACTTCACATTTCCAATTAAGATCCAAATACTACTACGCTAATACTAGCAAGGTAACATCTATACCGCATGAATGACACTATCTCATAAAAGGAGGCCAAAATGATGTCTTTCTGTCACTCTTTCGACCGTGGAGTCGTTCCATCAATAAACTCTGAATTGATTAAAAAACGTTAAACCCAATATACTGGCCATCACAAAGTGGGTTAAATTTACCCATTAACATATTTTCTTTCCTGAAAATTTTTGGATATTTTTCTTGTAACAAATACTAAGCGCCTGTGGAATATTTTCATTCCTTGCCTCATTCCAACGTTGTTAGCGACAACAGCTTCAACGTCTACAAAAGCGGCTGCATCAGGGGCCGTCGAAATTCCATTTGAAATGGCTTTAAAAACAACGAATGTAGGCAACAATGCATCTTGAAAGAAAGGAAAACGTCTACGTTTACCCGCAGAGTCATAACAAAGACTTATAAAAATGGTACTAATAGGCGCCTCTCTTTGCGCTCAACATTAAAAGGTTAGTGTTAGAACTGGTTTGCCTGGTGTCAGGCAAATATGACTGGGTGGGACATCATGATACATGTCTGCGTTATGATGCCCCAGTGTTAGACATCGCTATAAACTGCCATATTGCAGATATCTTAGCGATATGAATGACAAATTGTTAAAGCAACGTTAAAAATCCAAATCACACAACCACAGACAACAAATCTGAGTCCTTGTATCCAATGCTTGATAATGCCTCGGCACAAACAGTGTTTATGGGCTTTCACCACCGCGTGGAGTTGTTGATTATTTAATCAGTTGCACCTGATGACAGTTTTAATTTTATTAAACTTGATCGTAGCAAACTCTTCTTAACGAAACAATATCACCGTTAGTTTTACTCGAACGTTTATCAACATAAAGTGCCTTGTTGATCTTATATTATAAGTTAGAAAGTACACTTGATAGTATGTGAAATGCATATAAACATTTACGAATTATACAGATCAAAAACCCAACGCGTCTCTGATGTGGATATGGACATGTTTACCAACAAAGTGGACTTGAGGAGTCATCCAGTAGGATTGTTACTGACGTAGAACCCCCATAGAGAGAGAGAGAGAGAGAGAGAGAGAGAGAGAGAGAGAGAGAGAGAGAGAGAGAGAGAGAGAGAGATTCAAGTATGCTTCTTTGATAGATGTGGAACACACTTAAAAAAAAATTTTATTTCTCTCAACTGATGATGTTGACTCTGAGAGAGAGAGAGAAAGAGAAAGAGAAAGAGAGAGATACATTCAAGTATGATTCTTTGATAGATGTGGAACACTTAGAAAGATTTTATTTCTCTCAACTGATGATCTTGACTCTTTGAGAGAGAGAGAGAGAGAGAGAGAGAGAGAGAGAGAGAGAGAGAGAGAGAGAGAGAGAGTGTGTGTGTATTTCCAAAATCAGAGTGAGAAAAAAAAACATTCTGACATAGATATTAAAGATATTATTCTGAAGTTGCCTTAAATCATTAAACTGGGAAAATCAGATACTATCAAAAATCTATGTTCACATGCTTATATTACAAAGAAACAATACTTCGATGAAAAGATCGGGAGAGTGTCTCCCCAACCGCAGATAATAATGTTCATCAGAACAAATTCAAAGAATATTAAATCGGCAAAACACATGAGCTAACCAATGTTGCAACCTCAGCTATTTGCTGTAAAAGTGATTGCCATACTCTTCACAATAGCTTTGATAGAGGTAATCGTCCTATCCTAAATATGCGAGATTCCAAATCATATTTATCATTACCCCAATTTAAGGTGCACTGAATGAATATGTTAAAAAATGATCAGATGAAACTTGTTGTTTTTTGTTGATTTTCGTGCTTTTGTTTTGGTTTTTCTGACAAGTTTGTTTTGTTTTATTTTGCTTTGTCTTTTTTTTTTAATTTTTACCAATATTACGTAACGACAGACCTGGTAATGCTATAGAATTTTTCATTTACAAAGAGTCAACATCATCAATTGAGAGAAATAAAATCTTTTCCAATTGAAGTGTTCCACATCTATCAAAGAAGCACACGTGAATGTCTATGGCGTTTTGTGTTTAAGATTTGTCATTACTTTTGTGTACTTGCGTAATGTACGGTCGACCAGTCAAAGGATGCTAACATTGAGTTGCAATTTTAAGTTTGGTCATTACATTTGTGTTCTTGCGTAATTTACGATCGACCAAGCCGATGATGCTAATATTGAGTTGAAATTTTGTTCCACTTATAAGCGAACAGCTGCATCAGAGTGGTATTTATAGATTCGTATCCGCTAAAAAATAATCTATGAGAAAGTAAGAGAGAAACGGATAGATAGGACCACCTTGATGTGTTACTACAAACTCTAGTTAAAGTATTAGCGGATTAAACTGCCAAGGAAAAGAAATGTCATCGTAGTTCGTGAAATAAGCCAAGAACTGTTTCTACAGTGGGGTAGTATAATATCCACTGAATCCACCATGTTAATTTCACATCAATTATGTAAAGCCAACATTGACACAACTATGAAACGTCCAATCTCGACAGTTATTTAGCAAAGACGAACTCGTCCGCTAAATAATTCTTGGAAGTCAACGAACGTTAGAAGCACAAAGCAACTGCGCAATCGGCGTGTTTCTAAACAAACGTGGTGCCAAAATCTAGGAAAGATCAATTGCCTGAGACAATAATATTTTCCTGGAAGATATTTTCTACGATTCTATGACGGTTGTGAAAGTGAAAGCAAATGTTTTGTTGGAAGTACTTGCACATTTTACAATTCAACAAGGCTTGTTTGCCGAGCAGTTAGTTTACACGATGACAATATTGACAGAAGAACCATAAAGGACCCTCAAAATTACTGACGCGAGAAGAAAATTGAAGCAGAAAAAGAGCTGCTAGATGAAACAAGAGATACTCGCTACACGTGAAATACAAACTCATCTGTGTAGTTGAAGATCGTATTCGCGGAACTGCCGCGACCACCGCTGGCCCTACTGTTGCTGGAAGTTAGATAACATTAACTCCATTTGTAAACCTATCGAATTTTTTGTCGGAGGTGTATCATTAGCAACTGGTGTTGCAGGCTGTATGTGTAAACTAATCCTGCTATTCAGAATACGTGTATATTCGGAATTTACGGCGGCAGCACAAAACAGTCTCAATAGTTTCCAAAATAATTTTATCTTGTTACGTGTAGGCTCGTATAAAAATAGCAAGAAAAAAAGAGTGAATTCAACAAGCTTTGTAAATTTTAACAAAAAACTATTTCTCTTGAAAACAATGTAAAAGTAGAAAAAAAAGACTTACGGTTTATGAAAATAATCCAAATTTTAATCCTTAAATTGAAAATACAAGTCATATTAATAAACAGTTTTAACTGAATCCAGATTCGAATTACAATGATGTTCCAACATGGATGGCTAGGACGTCAGATGAAGTTGTACTAATCGCAAAAGTTTATTATTGAATTTTGTGACCCGATAGTGATATTCTGGCCTTAAAATTCCAGATAATTTCTACTGAACGTCCTATTCAACACATTGATGAAGAAGCACTTATTTTGTAAAGAATTTATATTATTCGTAAATAACAAAACAACTTTGCATTGGCAACAACAAAAAATACCTCTGAGTTCCTGAAAGTATATGTTTAAATCTAAACTAATTTAATAGCAATTGGCTGTTGTAAACCTGATTTTAGATCATATGGTATTTCACGTGACGGCTACGTAATTTCTATCTTGAACATCGCAATAAAAAACTGACATTTGTTACGTTACTTAGAATAGCCATATCTAAAATAATCGTATTCTCAAGCTAGCATGGTTGGGTTCCATGCCATTTTGGCGAACGGGAAATTAGCGATGTTTCAGAGCACAGATTAGGAACCTAGGCACTAACGGCTCTGATTTACAGACAGTGAAGAACGAATAAAAATTTGGCAATTTTCCAGTCCCTTTTATGCTAAAATGGTTAAAGATGAATTTCTTTTTGCACAAACGACTCTTATTAGCTTTGATTTGTCGGGTCGGCAGCAGACTTGTATATCATCGCTCGTGATGTTAAGACATTTATTGGAGGTGGTGTGAAACGAATTGACCTAAATGAGTATAAACTATCAAACATTGTCATTTACTACTTGGTTTCATAACAAGATCATAAAACATTATTCAGTGTGTAAAACACTTGAATTCAATGCGATGAAGAATTGTACTTCCAATGTTATCAGTATTTAGCTTTTGAGTTTGCTAATTAGGTTCTTTGCAAAGATGGCCTTATAAATTTATATTTAATCTTCAATTGTGATGCACAGTTTGAGATTTGCTTAGTAGTTGTTTCAATTTCAATTGTAATGTCCCCGTATATGTAAGGGTGTACACATGACAACGATGGATTATTGATCTACCAAACACAAATTGAAAACTACCGGGACTTATTACCTTCGAAATGTCAAACCCTCAATATGCATAGTTTATGTATACCCACTGAAGCACATGACACATGATATTGAATACCAACCACGTCTATTGCAAAATGGAAGAAAATGTATGAAATCGAATTAGATATTAATATTGTATTATTATAAAGATAAGGAGCACATGGCAATAGCAATATATCTCGGTACAAATTTCTTTATACAAAAGCTGAACACACTGTATTTCAAATATACATACATACATACATACATACATACATACATACATACATACATACATACATACATACATACATACATACATACATACATACATACATACATACATACATACATACATACATACATACATACATACATACATACATACATACATACATACATACACGAAATTCCCCCATTGCAAGATCTTTTATATTACTTATATTGAGTGATGATAGCAAATATATTGCCATTAGTTAATTATTTTCATTTGCTAGTATCTACCAACATTCTAAACATTATGAAACTCTTTTTGTGGATGCATGAAGCTGGATACAGCATAAGGCGCATTTCGGCCTGCTCAAACTAAAATTTAAAATTTTAAAAACAAAACATGCTAAAGATGTAACTTCTTGTCGAGATCTTATTCAACATCGGTGACGAGTGACAAAAGTCTGATCACATAGAAACTCAAGATGAAAGAACTTCCCTGATCAAATTACTAATTCAATCATCTGTGTATGTCGAACTTTTAATTTCATTATTGAAGCAAATCTTACTCACGACTCCTCCTGGTGATGAATATTTTATCAGTAATCTTTCTGAAGCTGTTCAGAATTGAAAGTTTTTAACAATTTCCGCTAGTTGATAGCCTCCAGATAAACGTCGATACAAGTCTGGACTAAAACTACAACATACGCCGTAGTAGCAGCTGAGCACACAAAAGAGTTACATATACTGGAGTGCACTAAATTGCTTGCTTTTGTTTATTCTTGAGTTTGGAGATAACCATATAATCACTGACTGGTTTGGCTTCTATGCGCGCGTGAGTGGCTTGTCATAGCAATGTTTGATATGAATTTTCTTGGGCTTTGTCACAGTTAGGATGGCGGCATGTTTGGGATGTTATTTATGGAGTATATGGAGATTACACTCATAATCAAAAATTAATTACTTGATGATTATTAATAATAAAATATTACCTTATAGTAAATAGAATAACTGCAGTCAATCCGCTTTTAAAGTTCTTAAAGTACTTAAAATCACTTTATTTTCACTGGTACTTCCGCACTAAATTATTATTCTGCGAGTATAAACACCCTTCAATAGCCTCTTCACTGGAAAGATACGCCATCCCATGGAATCTTCATTGCACAGATACGCCCTCCGTTGTGTACGTGCGCCTTCCAATGGCTTCTCCCCTGTATAATGAATTATAGGGTACTTGTGACTGAGGCTCCCATGTCCCATGGGTGTTAGGGCGTCCCGTTTTGTCCGGTCTTGTGGAAGGATTCCCTCGCTTGCACAATCTACTGTTAGAAGTCTCAACCAGGCCTCAATTCTCAAGGGTTGGAGGCGGATATAAAACGAAAGTCGTTTTAAGTCGTGCTATAATGTTCATGTTTACATCACCGAGTGGCTCTTACACACGTGCCTTCATGCTTTTTTTTATACAAGTGCTCTCTTTACGTCAACACTATAGTAGCTTTCTTATCTCTTTCGACACTAAATGAAAGCAAACCTAACATTTTGTGAACGCAAGACAATGAAAATTGGAAATATTTACGTTGCATCGGATCTATGGAGTAGATTACAACATAATAGCATAGTATATCCAACTTACTAACATTGCATCCTCACAAAGTATAATTCCCAGCTGTATGCTTTACATCAGTATGGTATTATTCAAAATGCTAATATTTTTCATACTTTAATCTGACCGCTACAAAAGTCAAGGCTTCAGCTTCTGTTCATTACATATGACGGCCAGACAATTATCTTGCGTATGGTCGCTTTATCAAGACACTTTCAATGATATCTTGAAATGTAAACGATACTCACCTGGTGAGACCTAATATGCCACTGTCACGGTCATATTGCTTACACGAGTTGGTATTTTACAGTCAACTTCGGATAATGTGTTTATACTACAATAGATTTCAAATCATATATTTTCAGGTCTTTATTATATTGGAAATCCAAACTTATGTGGTGCAAGAATAAATAAAAATGGTAGTTTGTGACAGGCACACTGGACAGAATATTTATTGCTGGGTTGCTTGAATAATTGAGGAATTGCTGCAATTAAAGATAAGGAGAATCCATATTGGGACATGGATCGAGACAAAGAAATCTCAGTCAAGGTGTTATAATATTTGTCTCTCCATGAGACAATGCCTCGGAGAAAGACAAATAATGCAATTTCGAGAGTGAGATTTTCTTGTCTTGTACAAACACCGACATAGATTTTTTCTCACCCAATTTTTCCAGCTAAATTAAAATAACCCAATATACCTGCAGTTTAGTTAGCAGATTCAAACATAGTATTCAGCAGGTACTGTTACTGCTTTTACTATATATAAATATCATGGAATTTTATTACTCTTTTATGAAAATCTGAATAATTATTTACGTAGAATCTAACAATATATGATACTCTTAGAAAAAGTAACAACATAAAGAAAAAGCTATAATTGTTATGTGTTTGAATCATTGCACAATGAGCTTTACGAACCACATGCGTTCGTTTATCTTTTACTGTGCAGACCGCTCCGGTGGCCTATCTGTTAAAGGATCCGAAGCAGTATGTCTCAGGTCACACCAAAGGCTTATCCTAATAGTCATAATAGGAGCTCAACATTACGAAATTAGTGTTTTGACAGGTCGGCGTTGTGTCAAGATAATGGGACTGGGTGGGACATCATACTACATGTTTGTGACATGATGCCATAGTGCTCGGCATCACTATAAATTGTCACACACCAGACATCGTATCGATACGGCTTAAAAATTGTTAAAGCTACTGTAAACAATTTAGTCAAACACACGCACACGCTCCTTTACTGCGCATTAATAGGAACATTTTAATGAGGACAATGGCTGATCTGTTGACCCTAAGTACACAAGTTTTACGATGAGAAAATAGCAACATGAATCATTTGACATTATTACTGTATTATCACATTTAATCGATAGATGTCATAAATTGACAATAAATAAATAATATTTTAAAAATGCTTAAGTTTTGACTTTCATTCAGTTCCTATTTGGAAAAATGTTTTATGATATGCAACAGTAAGATAACATGCAGTAAAATATCCATCTGGGTACAGCTTTAAAGAAATTTGTAGTTCATTAGGCCATTTCTTCAAAACTTTTAATTGTATGTCATGGAAATATGGCAAGTGTTGCTATCACTAGTGCAATGATACGCTACAATGCGCGGACTGTTGAATGAAACATTATGTTTGACAAGTGCATGAGTTTTTTTTTGCAACACCAATATTATATTTGACTGAACTGGGGAGGGTTGTTGTTGCTGTTGTTCTCGTTGTTGCTTTTGGGTTATATAACACTCCGTCGACACAGTAGTTGACATTAAAGTTAATTTTTAACGCAGTTCTGAACACGTTCTGAACATGTGGATACCATAACTGTGACGAAAGGTCTGAAATAACCACACTGAGACAGGAAATGTAATGATATCAAAACAGATAGATTACTATATCGCATGCTTGAGAATTACTGTGATCGGGCTTCCGCACTTCATATGCATTTCTCATCAGCTATTCGTCTGTGCATCCAATGTAGATGAAACTGCTAAATTGAGAAAGTTCCTGTGTGATAGTTTACCAAGCCACAGGTCAATGCTGACGTTCTTCAAATATGATTTTCAGGAGACACTTTGAAGCCTGTTTATATAATTTCTGAGTTTATCATCAGAGCGTGGATGCTTGCTTGAAATGCCTCCCCGTATAAAAAAAATAATCAGTGTCCTTGACCCTGTCAAGCCATCTCATCATCGTCAGTTGCCCTCCCCAACACACACAACCATGTAAAATTCTTCAGCTTCTTTCCATGATATCCGTACACTGTATTGGTTTTACATTCATACAGCAGGGGCGGCAACGCAAGGGATATGAAGGCCTTCAGCGTTTTGTAGACTCATGCCTCAGCGCTCCTACTCATTTGGGCTGTGTCTGCCAAGGCTCACACTTGTTTTGATAATGCTGGCGCTGGTTTTCTCATCGCTGTAAACAGCATATGACAGCGTACTGGTGAGGTAAGTTAACTTTCAAACTGTTTCGAGGGATTTGCCATTAGCTGTGGTGGTAGGGACTATGTAAGGTTTTTCTGATGCAGGTTGATAGATCACCTCTTGTGTTATTGGTACCGGGTTATGAGATCACAATTATCACAAGCTTACGAAAAATAATCCATACTCAGTTGTACACAATGCTTAGATATGGCATTCAGGGAATATTTATAGATCACGAATAGTCAATTCCTGTAACTATATCTTATCAAGTGTCTCGTCACAGTGAATTGTCACTGAACTCACTTGTAAAATTGTGAGAGAACATCATATTTAATAGGGTTGGGGTCAACGCACAGCCTTGCTTGTCTCCATTGGTAATTATAAATGGTTTAGATGACTCACCGTCGTCCACGATTCTCACTATCATGCCGGGATGGAATATCCGAGCCATTATAAGGAAGACTGAGCATGGAGACTAAGAGTGTGTTGTCACTTAAGCATTCTACTTTTTTCATGGCATCTGTCTTCTTGTAACGATACATAGTCAGTGAGATACCAGTGCTTAGTGATTTGGAAGTCGTCCTGAATGCATTTCCACAGTAGTATGAGCTGCAGTTGTTGCATTTACCAAATTTATATTTGCCGCTGACTCCATCTGTGCCAACACTAACAATAAAGGATACGTACTTATGCATTAAAAGACTCGATGTCTTCATAAAATTTATCTTTGATTTTATCTTGGTTGGTCGTAGTGGGGGTCTCATTTTCATTAATCTGTCATGCGTAAACTTTGAAAGATATGTAAGCTTGTTGATTAGCTGTGATGCGATGGCAAACCCAACATCAGCTTCACGTTACTCTTCCTTACTTCAGCAGACGGTGTAGCCAGTTCTTAACTGGCTGAGCTGTCCTTCGCTTCACCCAACGCTTCAGTGATGGAGGCTTAGTCTACCTGCTGCTTTATTAAATTTGCGGCTTAAATGTCTAAATTTTCCCAAACATTCAAGGTGATATTTGAAAGTAATACTATCGATATATATTCTCAAAGCTCTTTAATAGCTTTTACTTTTGTAGATTGGTTGACTGATTTAACTTTGCATGCCAATTTTGATATGAAAGTTTTAAGTTGCGCACAGTCTTCAGCAATTCTTACATCATGGGCATGTCAAAAAAATTAACTATGTGCCTTAAGATTTTCCTGCCAAGTTCTTCTTCTGAATATTTACTATTGATATTAACATTAATGAGATAAATCATTTAGTTTTAGATTTCATCAGTTTTATAACTAAATGGAATGAAACGGACGAACAAACAGAGGCATATTCTAGTATATAAAATAAATAAGAATAAATCAATGGATGGATGTAAAATAAAAAGGATGTATTGGAGAGTTATGAATTAAAAAAAACGAAACAAAATGGATAGTAGGTGACCGTGCATTTCGAGAAATGGACATTATAGTTTTTCTGAATTAAAGAAGGAAAATAGAAGATGCAAATTATGATAATGAGCGGAGGACAATGTTGAATGGAATTTAATGTAGTGTTTTTCCGTATCCTCTTCGCCTTTAAGTCACTAATCTCTAAAGACTGGAAGTATGAAAGACTACAAAACAAGTCTTTTTAAAATCTATTGAAACTGCGTTTTATTTTATACGTGTGTGTTCTTTATATAGACTGAAATGATCAAGCAACGAGGTTCAAAGGATATAAGATACAACTTAGTGCAGGGCATCACATTTTCGTTCGGCCAAAAGCGATATGGCGATGCACTCGAGGTGTTGTGGGTAAATGATGTCAAGTATATTTATAGAAACTAAGCTAGTTCGTAACTTGATCCTATTTGGGTCAAACAGGTTATGTGAGACCAGACGTCATTATACTTCTTTAAACATATAAGTTTATTACTGTTTATATCAAGTCTTCCTCTTTGTTCTGATATTGAAAAACAATTAATAAATATATGTATGTATATATATATATATATATATATATATATATATATATATATATATATATATATATATATATATATATATATATATATATATATATATATATATATATATATGTATATATATATGTATATATATATATGTATATACATATATATATATATATATATATATATATATATATATATATATATATATATATATATATATATGTATATACATATATATATATATACACAAATTCGCAGAGAACATTTGAATTCAAATAACTATAAAAAGTGCTGTCCAATTTTCTTATGTGCATGTGTGGATTGATATGTCTTTGAACGTTCAAAAGAAAAGACAGAATTCTCAAGCGCAATTGACTTTAGAGCAGATAATACTAATTTTATCATATGGACGAAACTCTCATTTCGTCTGATATCTAGCATTTCAAATGACTCTATGTCAATACAGGGGGTTCATAGAAACAGACAAATAAGGCGCGAGACCAAAAGTGTGTGATTTAATATCTTTTCGTCCTGTTTAGCACAATTTTTGTAGATCGGCGTTGATGTTTCTGGAAGTACCGTCAACAGGCAACTAATGTATTTGAATGTGTTGATTTTTCTGGAAAAGGAGTCAACATAGACTTAAAGGTTTTTGACTGTCTGCGCTTACGTGTTTGGAAGGACAGTTTGTTTGATATAAGTCCATATTTCATATATTTGCGAAATAGGATAAAAAATATGGCAAAAAGAATAGTAAAAAACAATTGTTGACAAACGGATGACGGAAATAGGACTACCTCTCGTACACAACGTACAATGTAGGCAAGGTTTTACTATAAGTTTATTTAGCGTTACTTCAAGCTAAGCTACCTTATCACGGAGAAGAAACATTCTCATTTTCAATATAATATGTCTTGTTTACGACTGGTGAAGTTTCGTTTTCATGGTATCCAGACACACCTTTTATCAACAAATACCATAATTTAATCCGATCGAGATTTAGCGAATATTAATTTACAAGCTCTTTCCTATGTCACCATGACCACCTAATTATGCGATCGACCTTAAATGAACAACCAAAATTACTAATTCTCGTACCCTTAGGGTTGATGTCAAAATTACTTTGCGTAGAAATTGACGGTAACCATCATTTGAATTTGGTTTCAAAGATATGCCGGGAGTACTTCGCAAGTTGACGCCATATAATGAAAATCCAGCGGCAAGATGACAGATCTACTCTTTATATAAGTTAGAATCAGGTAAATTGAAATAAGAGTGATTTAACTTAAGAAGCGATGTTTTATATTCATAAGTATACTAAAGGTCATATAGTTTTAGTAAGATTTTGTTTTTCTAACTTTACATCTGTTTTGTTATATGTTTTCGTCGCAGCGTCCGTACAATTAGAGAACACCTGTCCGTCCGTCCATCTCTCTCTCTCTCTCTCTCTCTCTCTCTCTCTCTCTCTCTCTCTCTCTCTCTCTCTCTCTCTCTCTCTCTCTCTCTCTCTCTCTCTCTGTTTATATCTACCTATTGGTCTCTCTGTAAAGTAGTAATATCGACATGGATAGACATTTCAATTTGGTTTGCTTTTAAGGCATTCATTTTTATGGCTAGAAATTTCAATTCAGTTTGAATTTAGATTTTTCTTGTTATGACTACACATTTCAGTTTAGTTTGTTATTAGGTTTTCCTTTCTTTTTTCTGTTTTCCGATGTTCTTATACTGTCAAACACATCTTTTGCTACAGCGTTTTGCTTTTGGAACTTTTAGGACCTATAAAATATTTTATGTTGCAGCTTGGTAGATATAAATAAAATATATACATAAGTAGCAATAGATTTTGTGATTCTTACCATTGCGTAATAACATACTATATTAGCTTAGCGCTTGCCACCTAAGTGTTCTGTTTTCTTCTAAAAGATTACTGGAATTGGTGCTTGAGTTTGATTCCGATCTCACTTTTACAACATACATATGCATAAAATAAACAGCTACTGCGTGGGACCTGGTGTAAATCTATGTAGTATTTGACATATATAATCTTCAGTTTGTTCCTTTTTTTTGTTTGTTGTCGACCACTCATGGCTGTTTGTAAACATGAGCCATGAAACAGACCCTAATAGATTAGTTGCTGGGATCATCAGTGACGCTCTGAGCGACTGTTTTGTTCACTGTATGGCTGCAAGTGTAATCTATCGCAACAGCATTGTATCGGTCTTGGAAACACATTAGTTGGTACTCACCGGTATTTTGCAAACAAGTCATAAGTTACTGACTAAATTATCCAGGAGAATCAAGCATGACATCCTCTGTAGACTGGATCTCAATTAATGGAAACCAAACTATTTTCTTTATAACACTTTTCTTGTTCCCAAGACGAATCATTGTTACAAGTGAATTTTATTAAGTTTGACAGTAATGATAGACATCAGCGTAAACAATATTGCAAAACAAAGTTATATACTGCATACGTATTTGTTGTTTAGGGATCATCCATTAAATAGGAAACATCTTGTACATGCATTTCCAATGGTAAATGTCTAACATGTAGCTACCATTTTAAAAGAATACCTTTAAATAAATGTCTTGCAGCATAACTTAAGGTTGGTATAATGTTGTAAAAGTTGACGGTAATTGTACCCACAATGTGTAATCTGAAGTGCATTTTGTATCCATAATCTAACGATTTGATCGAAATCCATCACATCCTTAAAGGATTAAAAGTAATCTATATAATTTCGTCGAGGATTTTAAAACAATTTTCATTTCAAAAATATTTATGAAATGAGTAATGCCGATTTCATTTATCCAGTCTTTGGTGTGTTATGAATTATTTTCGTAATTTTAGCGATAGAGATAATATTTATCACATCAATGAAACCGAGTTTGATTGATGTTCGACAAATTTGCTCATGTATACCCAGTGACCTGGAGTATGGCTTAGCATATCATTTAGGGTATGATGTTGTGCGTGCGAAATAATCCACCGGAAAAGTAAAAATGCAAATCCAAACAATAAAGAGCTGTATTTTGTAGTTTAATCTGAAAAGAAGCATTCTAAACAGCATAATTGTTTTCATTCCAGTGTATCAAGAAGTATGGATACCTCTAGAACAAAATTTTAATCTTTACCCCTCGCTGACGTCATGTTTTCTTCTTTTCCACTTAAAAGCTTAGAGTTAGTGTCCTATGTACAGTTATTTCTTCTTGGATTTTGCGTGCGTGTGTGTATATATCTAAATATTGCAGCTATAGATATTTCAACCAACGCTTGTATGCAAGCCCCCTTGAAACTCCACTATCGATATTGTCGATGTGTTGTGATGCGCTGCACTCTACCTACTGGTTGCTGCATTATTATGTATGGATTCGGAGAGGGTATTAACGACGAAGATGATGATGTGTTATAGAACACTCTGGATATGTTCCCGTTCTAATCATCGCGGCTTTGGCAAATAGTTAAAGACTGCATGTTTTTATGCTATGTAATGTGCATAAACTGATTCGCCATATATATTTTCACTGAGTTTCTGCTCAAAGTTTTTACGTGTACTATTATTGGATAACTTTTTGTACTTTCCAATTTCTGCTGCTGCCACCATTCTTCTCTTTATAGAGGTACAGTTCTTTGATTTATATGCGTGGCTTTATGAAAGGGAAGTAATTGATCTTATTGTTTGTTGACGATGATAGAGCAAATTTCGGGGTTTTGCAGATTTGACTACAGTTAGATTTTACAAGTGTGGCATCGCGAAAATTTCGTCAAGGTTTCTTTTAAATATATTTCTCTTGGAACTCAAGTCATTTCTGTAATCAAGAATCAATACAAAACTATGTGCCTCACCAACCCCAACCTCTGCTACCACCTTCAAACGCATATCTCTATATTTTGAATCATCACACAACTCGATAAAAATTTTTTATCAAACCAGATGGTGCTAACGGTGGTGTCTTGAGTGCCAAGGTCGACATGATTAAATAATAACCTTAGCCATACCGGGTTACTTATCTTTTAAAACAAATTCCACACTCCTATCAGTGAGCAAGGTTCGAATTTTGATTCATCAAATTTTCTCACGTCTCATTGGAGAGAACACTAATTGGGGGGATTCATGTATTTGTTTTGATATGGTATTGCCTATTGCGTGCAAAAGTTTTTCAGTGTATCTTTGAGAGAGTATTTATTTTTCGTTTATTATATTGATTTTCACGTGTAAGTTTCTCGAACAAAGGATCCTAGCAAAATCAATTAGAAAAGCACTATTGCCATTAGTACCTTTCGGAGATTTACCATCTGCCACTATTACTACCTTTACTGTACTCCTCCATTTTAACAATTATATACATATCATGAAAGAGATCATTTCGGTCATTTTACATTTTTGTATTTCGTTAACATAGTTCTATTTGCGTGTACATTAATAGTTCATTAGTGCAATATACAGCCGATCAAAATCGCTCCAGGTTTTATAAGACGTGTTTAACATAAATATTTTGAGATTGGCATATTCGTTTAAATAGCACAGCAGACATGTGGCAAAAAGTGATTATCGGAGAGAGAAAAGATATTGTATTTTCCTACGATAAAACCGGATATATTTCATGGATTGGAATAAAAAGCAAAGATTTTAACGAGTGACAAAGACTCGAATTCAAATATTTAATTTTTGGTACAGTAAGTTTAAATATAGCCAGGGTTAACGAGGAAAAAGAACATTTATTTTTTTATGTGCCAAACTTGCTCCAAATTTATGTTTAGAAGATTAAACTCACTCTTTGACACAAAAATCTGTCACCACCAACTTTTCTAGTAAATTTACCTCACATTCATAGCTTGATCCTATAAATGTACCTCGCTCAAGAAAGCGGAAGGATTTGGTTGACCTAATGTGTCGCAGTCAATTATATTTTTGGCCATTTATTACGCTATCTGAAAACAAAGCAAGTTTGATTCAGCAATGAATCACAAAGGGTTTGTCTCTGGTCTCAAGGAAGTAAGGGGATATAACCTTGGAGATACCAGGACGGCGTATGGTCAAATTTCTTTATCAAAGATTAATTTCCATGTATGACATGCAAGGCAGTTTCTGTTTATTTGTTTTAGCTCACAAACTACTCATTTTTCTTGTTACAATTATAACTTTTATATTTCATCCAAACGATAAAGACGTGCAATATATTTTACCGAAAACTTTATTACGCTATTGGTCGCAGATTGGCGAAGCACCTAATTTTACAATGTTACGTGACCTTTATATTGCAAATGGATTCACCTAGTCAGTCTTACTTTGAATGCTAGGAACATGCTCGTCTTTAATTGCGAATTACTGCATATCAATTCCAATTTTCTTCAAGAAAAATCCACAAGGGGATCGTATATAAGGAATGAAGACTTCAATTATCACAAACAATCACTCAAGCAAAGAGAACTGTCTGCATCGGATGTACGTCATATACCTGTTAAGTTGCAACTGTCATACAGACGAGAGGAGGAAGAACTAATCAAATACAACATATTTTATGTATTAATTTAGAAAAATGAAACGTATGTGTTATCTTGTCCTGATGTGCTATACTATCTGACATATTATTCAAGGAGTGTGAACAATAAATCGAATAGAAAAAAGTACGTTTGCTGTACGTGTTATCATTAAACTCACTAACTGACAGTATGCTCATTTGCCCAGGATGGCGGGCATTCTCGCAGTTATTCCTCTTTACGGCTGCAAAAATTGGCAATTTTCGACATGTCACGCTCAGGGCAAATCAACACATGCATTATGAATATAAATACTGAGATAAAATTAATAGTTTGTTTTTTTATATCTATGTATCCTTTTTACTATTTTTAAAAATAATTTAGACCATAATACTTCGTTAACATTTCAGTTATTCTTAACACCTACGAAAACACAATTTTTTGTTTCTTTTCTTCTCACTGGCATTAATTTAATCAGAGATTTGCATACAATCGATACTATAATAGACAAATATAATATAAGTACTATACATTATGAATTTACTATGTTATGCTCTGATTAATTATCAGTGTAAGTAACTTAACGCAGATGCAAGCCTGTTTAGTCGCAGGACATTTCTTCTTGGTCGGTGTGACAAGTAGCCACTACGTTCGATGTACGTGTTAGATTAGGAATAAACTGCTGCCTTTGAAGGATGGCATATGTTTTGTTTTGGGGGCATGCTTCGATTTAAATTAGGACCTACTAGGATAATGGTCAAACAAATAATAGGTGTCATAAAATTAATTTATCAAGGAATATTTATTAATAAAGGTCCATTTTGAAGAAATATTCTGACCTTGATGGGAGTCTTAAAAGTTTGGAGGTTAGTGAAAGTTAATCCGGATTAGCTAAACGAAACGGACAGTATGTGTTTCCAGACGAAATTCAAGGTTTGAATGAATCTCACTGGCGAAATCATTGAGTCTAAGTTTCTTAGAAACCAAAATTTAGCTCCGTGAAATAAACACGTATTTCTCGCTAAATCGTCCAAGGAAGGAGGTCTGGAAAAATTTGAGAGACCTGGAACCACTGAGAGATTCTGCTGCATAGAAAGAGCAGGACTTGTCTATCTTAAACCAATGTGTTTTTGCCGCCTAAACAAACATGCTCCCATACACATCAAAACAATGAAATGATAAAAAACAATAGTATACTAATGAAATTGTCCAGGCACAGCGTAAACAAAACTAGTATTATAAATACTAAAATATTTTACAAACTTTGTTTGTGGCGGAACAAAGTCAAATCACTCGTCATCAGCACTCCTTTTTCCAAAGAAGTTATCTTCTTAAACTCTTATAACAGATCCACCTGGAATCGCGTGCGAGAACTAACTTCATCGAAACCTGAAGCTTGAGCCACAAGTGATAACATATGTAATGGCATTAGTTACACTGATGAGAACGATATTACAAGCCAGCTACATCGTTTTGTTTATAAAGTATCCCAAACACTTAACTACCATTAGTCATAATTTGTAGAGCCTAACAGACAAACGTAATAACTTCATGAAGGAAAGGTGTCCGATCATGTTGGTTTCAATATGCATCTGATTACGATAACTGACACTATTGATGTTATCAATAAAATAGACACAAGCAAATGGTATTGATTGAATTCATCCCAAATATATGAAAATGTTGGATTTGTCAGCTTTAGACTTGTAAAAAGAGGTAATTAACAGTAGTATCACTTCATGTAAATTCCCGGTATCATTGAAATTATCAAAAATATTTGCGGTTCATAAGAGAAATGGAAAGAATGACCATAGCAACTATCTACCCATATCTGTTTTATCTGTACTTTAATATATTATTGAAAAAGGTGTCAGCAAGCATATTTTATTATATATGAATACCTTCCAAATCCTCCATAAAATAACAATCAGGGTTTCAACAGAACTCTATTGACTAAACTTACAGAACAGTATCTATTTGCAATCGGATCAGGCGAACATACTGGAGCAATTGTCCATGATTTATAAACCAAAAACATTCGACTTGTTTGACCATTCGGTAATCATTTAAACAACTTTCAGGTTTTTCTTTTCAAATCTAGGTGCCTGTTTCAAGTCGTATCTCGCTTATAAACCCTATGTTGTTTGCACTGGTAAATATACTTCTGAATCAAGTCATATTTTAAGTTGATTTCCTCAAGGATCCATATTAGAACCTCTTCTTTTTCTTCTGTTCATCAGTGACTTAGCCTTGTATCCATTGCACTCTAAGACAGATCTTTTTGTTCATCTGGTAAATATATTGATTCTATTTGATAAAATTCCAATCGATATCAACAATGCCTATGGATCTAACATGGATTTCCTTTTATCTCAAAATGACTTAGACATGTATTTTGTCAAACATACAAAACTTATTGATATCTAGATTGATAAACATCTCATCTGGAATGCACTTATCGATCACATATGTGCAATTGTAGTTTAACGAATACCTCTTAAAATTATTGTCAAACATTTATAACTGCCCAGTCGCTTGAACTGTGTCTTTTGGAATTAGACTACCACTGATAAACTACGTCTGTACTATATGGGGAAACATCAAATTATAGTTTAACCAGAATTGATGAACTGAAGAAAAGTGTGACCCAAATAATACTGAAACTTCTAATATGACGTCCTCGAATGTTTTCTTTTCACGTCTAAAATGGTGTGATGTGATTTTTAACGTAGCTTAACAATTTTTCGGTCTTATCGCTACGATGTATGCAGTGTGAAAGTTTATATTGATGTCTAGCACTGGGGCATCATTTCGCAGACATGTATCATGATGTCCCACCCAGTCACATTATCCTGACACCAGGACGACCAGTCCTAGCACTAGCGTCTTAATGCTGAGCGTCACACGAGACAGCTGATAGTACCATCTTTATAAGTCTTTGGTATGACTCGGTTGGGGATCAAATTCACAATCTCACGCATCCGATGCGGACGCTCTAACCACTAGACTACCGGAGCGGTCGTCTAAAATGATTACACACATAACTATATTCTTTATTAAAGGAATTATGACATATATGTCCTTAAACGATATCACTATTATAAGTGAATTACTGCACGTAATATCCGATCGACGACTAACACATATCTCCAGATTCTGTTGTAGAAAACCAACCATTACAAAAGCTCATTCACTGTATCAGCATATACTGTATGAAATTCGTTGCCCCTGAGGAACTAAATTCAAATTCCCTTGCATTGTTATAACCATCATTAAAGAAACTTTTTCTTGACCAGTAGAAACGAATAGAGAACGTTATCACTGAGTCCAGAAATAATATGTACATGTCTTATTTGATGCGTGTATATACCACTAAGGGTGTGCTTAAATGTATATACCTGAATGTAGTATATTGTTCATATTTTAATCTGGTTAAATATATAATTACACACATTGATTCAGTTTAAATATGTGTTAATGAGCGTGCACAGGGGATACATGAGTATGTGTTATGGGGTATTTTTATATATTCTTTTACTTTACCTTTTTACCTTTAATACAACCAATTGCAAAAATAAAGCACGATATTAGAGATGGATATATCATGAACCACTGTGATAAGCTCGTTAAATAAAGTAGTTATTTTCTATTATTATTATTATTATTATTATTATTATTATTATTATTATTATTATTATTATTATTATTATTATTATTATTATTATTATTATTTATCTTCTATAATGTAATAACATTATGTAATCTTTAGTATTTTCATATTATGTAATATGTATATTATTTTAATGTGATATAGTATTCATATTATATAGATTATATAGTATATACATACTGTATATTGTCTATAGTATATTCATATTATACATTATCTATATTATGTTCATAGTATATGGTCCAATTTTATGTTCATGAAGAACCTAGCATTGCATAAATAAAGCTTCCTAGTTTCCCTGAATTATATGAGACATAACACGATATCTGGATGCATTGTAGGATTACTTTTATCTGTGAAAGGTCAATTTACGAAAGTTAACACTATCATTATTATACGTGGATCCAGACACCATAGTGAATTATTATCTATGCAGTACCTTTGATAATCGATGGCGTGCATTATATAATTGAAACCATCGTGTGAGTGCTTTGTGAAGACAATAATTGAAAACTTGTAAAGCTGCCAATGGTTCAATAAGATGCTCTTATCTCATTGAAGTTTACCATGGCCGTCAAGGTAGTACATTCTCTACGCTTTTGGCGCTGAAATCTTGCGTTATAACAAAGCCCCGACGTGAACATTTTAGCCCCTCTAACATGGATTTCTAGTTTGGAGGGTCGTGGCCTATGAAACAATTGGATTGATCATATGTGTGTGTGTGTGATTGTGTGTGTGTGTGTGTGTGTGTTGTTTGAATTTAATAATAATTTATCACAATAAGATTCGAACTATCACATCATGAAATAAACACATTTGAACTACCTGTTGAAAACTGCATTGAGTCTGAAATTCTGTTTGAATTTGATTGCTCATTAAGGTATATTTCATAATTAGACTCAGTTACGATGTTTGAAATCATGAGGCGATATTTCATTAATTATACATACACACACACACACACACACACACATATATATATATATATATATATATATATATATATATATATATATATATATATATATATATATATATATATATATATATATATATATATATACAATGTTAGAAATTTTCAATTAGTTGTTATGTAAGAGTCTGCTTGCTCTGTTGGAAAATTGAGCTTGTTAGTAGTTATTTCTAACATAACCTTCTTCTCGTGCCTGGTTACGAGAAGGAAGAAAGTTCAGCATTCTTAAGAATAAGGGTCACAGCTTTGTTGCATCTTGTGGGGATAAGCTCGGCTGAGAAGAAGTGGGATCGGTGTAAGAAATAGACACAACACTCTCTGAAGCTTGAAATCGCACTGTATGGATATATATATATATATATATATATATATATATATATATATATATATATATATATATATATATATATATATATATATATATATATATATATATATATATATATATATACAGATAGATAGATAGATAGATAGATAGATAGATAGATAGATAGATAGATAGACAGACAGACAGACAGACAGACAGACAGACAGATAGATAGATAGATAGATAGATAGATAGATAGATAGATAGATAGATAGATAGATAGATAGATAGATAGATTGATAGATAGATAGAACTACATTCTAAAGATACAACTTATAAATTTATTTATGTTAAAACTACATACAATACATATACAATAATAGTTCTTCCACAATCTACTACTTCATATGTTTATTCATTTCTCTGCATTTTTGAATACAAGTGATTTAAATATTCAAAGAGCCTAAACTGTAATAAATGTCATAATCATTTTCAAAAAAATATATTTTATTCTATTTAATGTAAGAAAACGGCCTGGAAAAGATCTGTAAGTGTTATACTTATTATTTAAACAATATATATTTATTCGCAATCAAATTATAACATGAAGCTGGCAATTATTTCAAACAAATACTAATGAACATCGAAACTGTAAAATATTTCATTACCTTATGATTGTGGAAGCAGGGAACTCTCAATAATATTAAATTATAAATACAATGAATATCAATTCAGTAAAATATCAAATCAGTAAAATATTTCATAGTAGAAAAAAAGGAAACTCACTATTACATTATAGTGATAAATAAAAAGAACTCAACTACTATAAAATCTTTAAACTTTTAAGAGTGAGTATAAAGCATAATTTTCTTACCTGTAAGAAATAGACACAACACTCTCTGAGGCTTGAAGTCGAACTGAGAATCACCAGCCCATATCCTTTTTTATATCTTGGAAGCTGGTGATCATCAGTATACCACGTTTTCATTCAAGGTCAGAGAGGTCTGTCTAATGAACTATGCCTATGTTCTAAAAAGTCACGCGTGTTCTTGCGTGATAGTCAAGGACAGATTTAACCTTTTATCAAGATTAGAGGAGAGTGGAGAGAAGGAGAGAGCTTGCTTTTGACTGCCAAGGACGGTCTTTGCTCTCAATTAAGCCCACAAAGAGAGAGCGTGCATGCTCAGTAATTTTCCTAAGTGAACGACCTTTTAGATCATACATTGTCTATAACCTTTTTGTAGTAAGCTCACGTTCTGAACTTTTAACCCATTTCATTTTGTTGTTCTAGACTGATTATTAATTACTTTTTGGGGCCCCGAGTGGCCGAGTGGTCTAAAGCGCTGTCCGTTACGGATCACTGCCATCTCACCTCTGTCTGCGTGGGTTCGAGTCTAGGATTCGGCGAATGTGGATATGTGAGAAAGCTTGCCAGTAGCTTCTCGTGGGTCGGTGGTTCTTTCCGGTGATTTCCCGGTTTCTTCCTCCACCATTAATACTGGCCGCCATGAATAGCCTATCGTGTGCTGAAAAATGGCGTTAAGCCCAACCAACAACAACAACAACAACAACAACAACAATTACTTTGTTTCCAGTATCACAACTCAGTAAATAAGGGTTTATTGATTGAATTGTGAGGCAGTAGCGTTGTTCGTTGTCCGTTGCTGAACTATTGAACCAGCTTATTAATTTGATTAAAGCAGACTTTTTCCATTACTAAGTCAAGTTGAGGAAACAAGGACAGAATTTAATCTGAATTTATTTCAACGTTCTATTATGTTCAGGATATGAATTATTGATTGGACCATGCTTCTTTTACAATCCAAATCAATATTATAGCATTCTTTTTAAATTCGCAGGTTTTGTCTTCCGATAACTAGAGATTTCAATATATTCTACACAAATTAAATGTTATCGTTTCTTTCTGTTAAAATTTATATATATATATATATATATATATATATATATATATATATATATATATATATATATATATATATATATATATATATATATATATATATATATGAGTGTGTTACGTGAAAATATAATATGAATTTATATATGTGGGTGTATACATTTATAATTATGTTACGTACATTAAATCTTTCAGCAAATACGTTTGTAATTCGCTATTTGCATAAAGACGCCGCTTGGAATGTATGCAGTCAACAAGCATATATATACCCAAAATTTTGATTGAAACCACAAGCTTTGAATAACTGTCTTGCTAAGTCATCAGTCAATTAAATGTCGCTTATCAAAAGCTGTATCGAAACGTTTGGCAATCGCGTTAATAATAAAATGATAGCTTGTTGCACTTCTTGTATTATTGTTCATACCATAGACATCAACCCATCCTTAGCTAATGATCACATCTGTTCACGGTCAACATATCCAGAGTGCACACATGCACCTCGTTAGAGACGTTTTCGAAATCATATAGGTCTTGCTTTTGCGAACTGGTCACTGAATTCTCCAAGCCTGAGTGTAAGAGAGTTAAGTAAAGACATATTTCAGAAAGGCAGGTTTATTGCCACCCACATTGCAACAATGCCACATGAAGGATAAAACACAGTTAACTTGGGTGGCGATAAAATTATAACGAACATTTGCATTGTCATCTTTAATGACGGGCCTTCCTGACTTCAGTAACATGGAAAGAGAAGTAATTAACCATTGACATGTCTCCATCCTTTGTTCTGTTACTCACAAATTTAAAGTGGTAATTATTCTTATAAATACTCAAAACTTTGCTAATCAGATTTAGAATACTGTCTAGTCAAATTTTGGAGATTCTACATTCGAATATTAAAATCTTGGAGATTGTACCTTCGAATACTGGAATTCTACCTTCCAAAATTTTCAAATAATTATCCAGAGGTTAAATATATAGATCAACTAGAATAATGAAAATAATTTTGAAATCTCGTTTTGGGGTTGATATTTGGCAATTAGGATTGTCAGTCACAGTAAATCTTGTCAAAATGAGCGGGTATTCCGTTTTCAAGTAATATTAGAAACTTTAGACAGTATTCCTGCATGGAACTAGAATCATCCTTGAAGAGGTCTTGTATAATATATATATATATATATATATATATATATATATATATATATATATATATATATATATATATATATATATATATATATATATATATATATATATATATATATATATATATATATATATATCTTACTTTATATTTGCTGAAAGTTTGAAAAGGTGGCAGGATAATGTTGACAATTCAAAGAGTAAAATAGGCTAACAATAGATTAGGATAAAACTTGAAGAAATCTTATAAAAGGGTTAAAACTCGGCTGGGAGTAGTTCTTCTTATAATTGCGTTTCGGATTGTTTTCGTTATAGCTTTGATTATTACATTCATTTCTGTCAGCAAAACAGCAGGCTAAATCCATTAATTTTCATAACTTATATTAGCGATAATGCCGATTGGTTTTTAAGCCTTTCTTGGTGACCTATCAAGTGGCTCAAATGATTAGAGCGTCTGCCTCTGATGCGGGAGGTCGCGTATTTGAAGCCCGGCTGATTCATACCAAAGACATACAAAAATGTTACTCGCTTGGCGCTCTACATTAATGGGTCGGTCTGGTGTCAGGATAATAGGACAGGGTGGAACACGATGCTACATGTCAGCAAGCATTTAATTCCCCACTGCTAGACATCACTATAAACTCTCTCTCTCTCTCTCTCTCTCTCTCTCTCTCTCTCTCTCTCTCTCTCTCTCTCTCTCTCTCTCTCTCTCTCTCTCTCTCTCTCTCTCTCTCTCTCTCTCTCTCTCTCTCTCTCTCATCTCACACACACAGACATACACACACACATAAACATACATCCCTTTCTTAGTCAATTGCGAATGAATGCTGTTTAATTATGTAATGTCTCGAGTAACCTTTCCAATCTTTTAATACAACGAAATAAAATTTCAAATAAAATTTTGAATAACGATATTTTCAGCACTGGGCCAAACAATGGCAAGTGACCGTCAGTCTCCTCGGAACAGGTGATTATTTTGCTTACCTTTCAGTGGGGGTTCACCTTTCAGTTAATTTGTCCACTTTTCACTTAAGTCGTCCACCTTTACAGACCATTCACAACACGCCTCTGTGCATGCGTTAGTTTCTGACTCTGACAACGTGGGTATGTGATAAACTTGTCAGGAGATTCCTATGGGTCGGTGGTTTTGGGGTATTAATTTTGCTATTCCTCCACTAAATATACTCACCCTTATCTAACCCTATCATGTTTTGGAAAAGGACTTTAAGCTTCTAATAACAGCAGCAACAAAATCAACAACAGCGATATGGCAACTGGAACAATCGCATTGATAAAATGATTAAAAATGCATATCGAATGAGTGTTCAAGTCTTTGACAAACTCGCTGTAAAATGTATTATTTCTTTTAACAGACCGATTCTGGAAATAGCAAACAGTTTACGTCATGGCTGAAGTAAATATGATAACGATAGATCGGAAAGTGTACAAAGACAGGGCTAAAAGAAGTGAATGAAAAAGGAGTGTGACCAAGGAATGTGATTAGAGTGTACATGGACAACAACATTTGGCTACGTATTCCATTACGCTGTAGAAATGTCAAGTTTACCCCATTCCACCAAATTAAGAATAGTTTGATTATACTGAGATACCTGGAGTGTCGTATAAAAGGTAGCCATATCTACTGAATCCACATCTTACGCAGCTATCATGAAACTGACGTTAATAAAAACTATTTTGTGTTGACAAAAATATATTAATGAAATTCCCATGGAAAAAAAACGAGTCTTACCTGTAGGGCCAGGAGGGTCCATATACCACATAGTGCCAGACATTGTCAGCATTATACCCCAACTATTTAGACTAAATTTAGCATATGACGCCACCAGTGGCACTTACCAAAGTCGAGCAGTTCAAGCGCACCTGCCCAGGTTTGCAAAGCTGTTGAAGTTTTCCCCAACCATAGAACTGGGTAGTTTTCTCCTACGCGAAATCATGATATCAGTTTAACACGTCTTCCTTTAACTCATGTTGAACAGGATGGGCACATGCTAGATATGCGCCAGGAAATCTTGACATTACAACTGTACATTAGAGATGGAACAAGTATTTAATACAATGCCAATCATATGCGGATGTGTGAAATCGTTGCATGTTATATAAGAGGCAAAGACCTCGTACATAACATATTACGTATGGTGATATTGTCTAGGGATTATTTACAGGCAAACCAAAGGTTCTCACGGACTTTGGCTTTGCACGCCGCAACAACTGTAATAAAAGTACCAATGCGAGCCGTTGCTGGCATCCAAAAAGTTGCTGACGATCGTTCGAAATATCTGGAATTATATGTGCTTCATCGAGATCTATTGCCCTCATTAGGGCATCCTGGAAAACGATGGAAAATTTGATAAAATCATTGCCACCAATGGCAATTACGGCTACGGTGAAAAGGATAGATTTGATTTTTCAAAGACTGCATTATGACATTTTGACAGCTCTCGATATTTCATTGATGAATAGGAAATTTAGCATGTTTGAATAATGTTGCTCTTACCACGACAAATACCCGTAATCACCAGATATAGTGAGGATATACGCGACTTGCGCTGGCCTGTGTTTCACAACAACAGAAACGAAAATGCAGATCGTACTGAGAATTTTCTGTATTAACTTGATCAGGCTGCTTTCGTAAGCCCAGAACGTGCTGGTTTTGCTGACAGACCTGGTGCTGGTAACATGAACTACAATATTGTGTTCGCAGCACGTCGTAGAGAACTTCACAGACCCTTGCTGTCATTTTCGTGTGTGAGTCATCTCAGTCTTATATTGGTGATTTCTAGAACTGTTCGCAAGACTATTTTATAGGCTAAACAAACATATTATTCAGAAAGCCTGACAATAATGCTGAAATTCGGTGTGCTGATAGCATCGCTGATAGTAAAGTTGTGCTGTCAAAAGTAACATTATATATGATATTTCGTCGAATGGCTGCAGACAAATACGATCGCTGTTATTGATGGGTCACCCCATACGACTGGAGTCACTCTCTTCAATAGGAACTGTGTCTACTATGTCAGCCTGTTTCTCACTTGACACGGTATACCGTACACCCGCAAGCGATTGTGTCAAACGCTCTAAGAACTGACACTCAAATCGAGGCGCTCTTCGGGACACACGGTACTAATTCAATAGAAGAACTGTAAACCAGTCTAAAAATGGGTGAAGAAATAATAAAGTATATACGGGTTTGTTGGTCCATAATTGGTTAATAATGAAAAGTAAAATTTTATTAAAAATATCTTTTGAAAGCTTATCCTATGTGCAATTTAAAAAAATATAGACAAATTTCTATTGATGCAATTTTAGTATTTTTAAAGACTTGACTTAGGATTACTCAATAATGAAAGTAGCACTTGATTCGCTTGGTGCTGAATCAATAACATGAACTTCATGCATATGTAGGTCAAGAAAATGCCGCGGCTCATATAGTGTTCTCCACACAGAAACTTGCACCAAGGAGAGTTGTGCATGGAGAAATATATGTCTGATCATCAGTACCCAGAAATTTTAAGTTATTGAATTTTAAATATGATGGTGTTTCCATATGTTTACTATGGGAATTGAATTAGTACCGTGACTCCTTCGTCAGTCATCCTCTGCAACAAAATACTCTTCAGTGAAAGGAGATTGAAACAATCGGCCATTTTGCAGTCATCCTCTGCAACAAAATCCTCTTCAGTTAAATGAGATTCAAACAATCGGCAATTTTTTCAAGTTCGTAACATCACAAGATACTAATGGTAAGTAGTTACACATTTAAATCTAATGATTTCTTTCATTTTTACAGTGAAAGCCTAAGATTAATGCCTGATCAGTCGTAAGATTTATATGATGTAATTGTATTATAATAGCATGTTAGCCCTTTAATTAACGCCAATAATAATGGTCATGCAAAATATGATGCAGATTTTAAATGAATTGAAGAAGATGATGATGATGATGATGATGGTCATTCTGTTTTGTTTTTGTTTTGTTTTTTTGTTTTTTAAAGCAAGATAACTGCAGTAACCATAGGCCAAAAAATGCTTATGGCATGGTCCGGTGTTCATAGTTCTTCGTCCGTCTATGAGCAAAGTTTTTTTTTTTAAAATATTATATTATTACTTGCAGATTGCCATAAAACTCGTCCTACGTACTATTACCGCATTACTACTTAGGAAACATTCCAGAAAAAAAAAACGAAAAAAGTTTCATTATACTTACTTTTTCAATTTTTATCATACTGCAACATTAATCAACGTATGTAGTCCGAGTTTCCTTTGACCCTTGCCACCCCATTTATGATGTTTGAACATTTATGTTGGGGTGTAGGTTGACAAATTAATTTACTATCATTTAAGCATGTCAGAGCAACACCTATCCTGAAAGGATAGTGTGTGTGTGATTTGAATTTTTTTAAGATTGCTTTAAAAACATTTCAGTCATAACGCTACAATATCCACCTTGTGACAGTTTATAGTGATAACTAGCACTGGGTCATAAAGCCGCAGACATGTACCATGATGACCCAACCAGTCAAATTATCCCGACATCAGGCCGACCACTAACTCTTCATGCTAAGTGCATTGTGAGGCAGCTGTTAGTACCATTTTAATAGGTCTTTGGTATGACTCAGCCAGGGTTTTAACCTTCGATCTCCTGCATCCAAGACAGATGCTCTAACTACCAGGCCACTGTAGCTGTCACGGTTTAAATTGATGTAATCATGAAACATGGACAATGCTTGTAGCAGGAAGAAATCTGGCAAAGACACTGGTTGATTGAAAACCTTGCTATCAGTCAAGATTATCAGATTCAACACTCAGCAGGTAGAAACAAGAAAGTCTTTATCTTGAATTCATGGAAATTCTTTTGGTCTAGGAGTGTCAGCTCTTTCATTGTTGTATTTTTTTATTCCTGCTGCTGCTTTTAAATAGAAATCCAGTTTTCCATTAGTCTGAGAAGGTTTTATTTATTTGGAAGCAGCAGTGGGAAAAGAGGTGGGTTGAAGCTGTGTACTGGGTAATTTGAATGTAGACCTTATAACTTTAAATGAATTACATTAGTTCTACCTTATAACTTTATATGTGGTATATTGTCTGTTTATTAGTGTATACAGGCTTATTAATACATTAAACTAGTTTTGAAAAAGAAATACATGTCGGGCATAATTCTATAGATATTATGATATTTCTATTTATTGTAGACCAAAGCAGTTTTTCCACTTTATAATAGATCATTTTGTCATGCAAACCTTTCTATTGTTACATCTCTAAGAACCTGTGTTCCTGTGTGGAAACTATGAAATACTTGATGACCTGGAACAACAAGCTTTACCAAAATTTGTATTTCTTTTATATTTGGCAAACATGCCTAGATTCATAAACAAATGGAGTCACAATTGTTGTGAAAGTTCTAATATATGTTCCAGAAGTAAGTTCTTAAATGATCAATAAAAATTCAAAATGACTTGCTGTGTCTCCACTATGCATGTAGAAGTTTGGCATTTGTTATATTATAATTATTATTCTTAACCCACATTCTCTATTATTATTATCATTATTAGTTTTATTATATTTTCATTTGTTGATGTTATTATTCAACAGAGTTCAGAGCGGACAGCAATTTTAACAGAACAGCTTGTCATCCTTGAATCCCTATGGCATAGGGGAATGATAGGCAAGGGCAAAAAATGTAGCCCTTTAATATTGGAGGCTGTGTCAAAATCTGGATTGAATGAAAAGGTGGTTAAGGTAAGAGTATTTTGTTATTATTGTGGTGATAGTTCATTATAACAAAGAAGTTATTACATATGTTACAGAATTTAACATTTAGAATTTTCAATTAATAGTGTTGTTGATGTTTATATTTCTTATAAATTAATGAGTATCACTTGCATTATTTTATCACTGTTACTGCAAATCTTAAAAATTGAAGTGAAAATGAAAGTGCCTCATACAACCATGTTGATTAATAATATCAATCTCAAAGTACTTATAGGTGATCATAAGGCATTCATATGCTGTGAAGTGTATAATCATTTTAGATTGTCTTGCTTAATATTATTCAGTCATTTAACATCACATGATTACCTCATTTAACTCAATGTAAGACTTTTTTTGTAAAGAAAAGAGTGTTTTTTTGTTTTTTGATTTAACTGCAGATACTTCAGAATTTGATAGACTGTATATAGTGGCTAGTATATTTGGTGGAGGAAGAACCCCTGACACATGGGATGATATCGACAAGATTTCTCACATGTCCATTTTGACTGTGGCATAATTCAAACTCTACACGACAAAGGTGAGGTATTAATGATCTTAGACCAATCAGCAATCCAGGACCCCCTATAAGGAACATAAATTGTCACTTTTCTCAATTAGATCAATGCATAGAATATATTTTTATCAAACCTTTTTAAAAGAAACAATTGGTTATTGTTACTTGTAAAATAAATGTTATAATTCCCATACTTAGCAAAATTAAGTCAAGTATCTGGTTGATAACTAAGTACTTAAGTTTTGTGATTGCAATATATCATTTCATAAGCTTTCTCTTTGGAATGCATAATCACAAAAATCAAAATATTTTATATTCAGGACTGGATTGGAAGAAGAATAACAGACATTACTGTTGCGCAAAAGGTTTCTATAGCAAAGGTGTCTCTGGATATAACTTGTTTGTTAAAAATAACAAAGGTACAGTTGTATTTCTTTCTTTGCCTTGTTAATTGTCAACACTTTAATGCTTAAAATGAAATTGCTCTGCATAAATTTTATTCATTTGAAAAAAATGTATGCATTTTTGGTTGATAGGTTTGTATAAAACATAACTGAAGCTCTGATTAAATTTTAAGCATGTTAGTAAGGGGATAATATATAAAGTTTTGATATTTTTCATGAACACCAATCAAATGAAACTTGTTCACTGTATTTTGACAAAAAGGGTTTAATTCACACTTGGTGAAACAAAACAGACATTTTAGCTAAAAGTGAAAAATATTGTGACACATGTAAAATCAGTCAACCCCAGGGGTCATGCTACCAATCAAAGTGGGAGACAAAGTCACCTAAAATATGTAAACTTCAACTTCTGCTAGGAAGGCAAAAAGGACTTTTCCATGTGATTTTTTTGGAGATACATTGACCAACCATATCTTTCTGAGATTCCCCCTCACCTTAGGGAGATTAGTTCTAGCCTTGTGTTGTATGTATTAAGCTGTCAGTAGCTAGGCCTAGTTTTGTTGTCAATTCCATTGACAAACAAACTCTGGCACCTTCATGGGCAAGTGTTTGGATAGCTGATTGATCATTAACTCTTTCCTAGTCCATTAGCAACTATCACTGCCAGATTACTGCATGTTATCCTTACCGATAAAGACATACAAAAACTTGTGTTTTGTAACTTAAAAAATTGTATGTATATAACACTTTTGTGTTTTAAGAACAGAATTGGTGATCTGGATATTTTAACTGCCTCTGGTACACTATTTCATCATAAAATTAGTTTGAAACTGTAAGTGAACCAGTAATGGGGAAATAAATCACTGTGTGGGGAAGAACCAGTTCAAAGTTTATTTGATTGTTTATTTTAGTAAATTGTTGGGCAGATATATTTAGAAATAAATACAATTCATAGATAGCAAAGCCTAGGTATTATGTTATTTGAGATTTAGCTTTAAAATTATTTAGGTCAGAAATGTATATGATAATGCTATCTTGTGGAATTCCTGAGAAGCCCTGTATAGTCAAAGGTGTTTTCTGACTTGACTCTTATATGTGATTATGCAGAAAAAAGAAGTGAAGCATTTTTTGTCCAGCCAATGCCTAAAATTACAGCAAGTATATAGACAAAAAAAACAAAATTTGCAATCCTATCAATTTACTGTTGAAATGAAGCTGTATGAAGTGAGTGGTAACATGAAAATCCCTCCTTCCATAAAAAGAAACACTCAAATGTCTGTGTTGATTCGGCTGAAAAGAAGGGTCTACTTCATATACCGACTATAAAGGAGCAATGTCTGTAATTTGATGCATTTTAGTGTTAAGTATCAATAGTTATACTAATGTTTTATTCGCAACAAAGAAAGTAGGGTGAACAGTATGATCTGAATATAGCCCTGATGTACATGGTACAAGGGTTGTTTCAGACGACTTCAGAAATCTTTCAAAACACTATTATTGTGAACTTTTATAAAGTATATAGAAAGTTCATGGCCAAATTTCTCAAATACTCAATTTTGCCTAAAAAAGACTCAGACCCAAGCAGATATATATGAGATGTCATCAAGTCAGTGATATGTAAAGGCAGGCCTGTTAGACCACCTACCCCTTCCATGTGTGCTTGAGTTGAAGATAAATTATTAATGTAAATATAACAAGATATAATCTGGGTCATAAGAGCTCAAGGATTGCAATGGTTCATGTAAGATGATGCTTCATACATGCATTTTCTATGGCTATGCATGCCCTGGCACACCTTGCCAACTGGCTGACGCAACATTGTTCAACCCATCACAAATTCAGTTTATATAAAACATAGATTTATGGGGTTTTTTTTAAAATTTGATAGACTCACAGCTTCCTTCCAATTTTTCATGCTGAAAGTGTTTTGGAAAATGACTTGACTATGAAACAATTATTTATTTGATTTTACTTTGTACAATTATTGTGGCCAGGTAATGAATTTGTCATAAAATATAATGGATACAGCATAATATCTCAGTGTATGATAGTCTTTTTTCTTATAGTGCTATTTCTTTTTCTGTAAAATATCCAGCTTCAGTATTTTTTAAAATAGAAAATACAGTGATATTTTCCCCAAAAAGCATTCTCTTTTAACATTCTTGAACATTCACCTTTTCTGGAAAATATGTCATTGCTTTAAATCATGGCTGACACTCGCTTCCTCTCACTATTTGTGATAAATCTTATTTGACTTTTTGCAAAGAATAACATTTGTGAACTGTTTTCTAGGGTGTTATCAATAATATGTGTAATTCACTACTTCTCATCTCATCTTTCAGTATGGATACAGCTGTACACACAGACAGTGAATATTCAGGAATATTCAGAAATGATCCAAGAACCTACAAACAGTCTAGGTTTGACTGAATTTCAAAACATTGCTGTCTCACATACCATTTTACCAGCACTGAACAACATCTCACCAACCACATACAACTTTATACAGACAACTCTTATTGAAATTCCACCAGTCTCACATACCAATTTACCAGGCCAAAACATTTCACCAACCACACACAACCTTGTACGGTCAGCAACCATTGAATTTCACCAGTAACACATACCATATCACCACCAGTGCAAACCACTTCACAGTTCACTTCAATAGCACCAAAGTGCATACAGTCATCTACCAGTACACAAGGAACATATATAGAAACCATCAAAAGACTTGCAGATAAGCAAGATGAACAGACAGAAAGCCATTCACAATGGACAGAATCAAAAGGAAATACTGGACCTCCTGATGTGTGTTTGAAAAGGAAATTGGAGCATACAGATTTGGGTAAGGCTGAAATTAATACTTTCTCCAGATTATTCCAGAGTATTATGCTTTAACTAAATCTGCCTCATTATTAATAACATCAGTGATAAGGGTATTCAAGTCATGAATATTGATCATGTTTACCCTAATACTGTCAGGTTAAATTTAATATTGATTTAAACTATATGTAATATTCCAAATTTTCCTTGCCATGCAATCTTACTCTACTTGAGTGGTTGTGTTGTCAACAGTATTGATATGGGTTTTATGAAAACTCAATTTAAAAAGCATACAGAAAGCTTAAGTTTTGCAAATATTAGGAAATGTTTAACATGTGTCCTAACAAGGAGCCAGGAGGCTGAAACCTTGGATCAGAAGAGAAAATATATGTTTCCAGTCCCTGTTTTTCATTGCTGATCCTAGAACTTTTTTTCCCCCAGGGTAAAAATTGTTTTTTAATTTTAAACAAATCTGAAATTATTTTGTACATCTAATAGTGGGTTGAGCACATTACTTTAACTGCTTAGTATATTATATATTTACTAATCATTATACTATATATAATGTTTAAAATAAAAAAATACCTACCCAACCTAATTTTAAAATTAATGCAATAACCAGGTATATATTAATACAAAAAAGCATTCCAATGGTCTTTTGTCTGCTGCTAGTAACTTTTTTAAAGCAAGCTTTCATTATTTTAAGATTGCAAATTAAAACTAAAAATTAAAAAAATCAGGCCACAGTCACCCGATCTTAATCAGGTTTTGGAAAATACACAGGGTATATAAAAATCAAATATGGTCCAGTTTAGAACTTCAGTTTTTGAGTTATCTACTTAAATGTGAAACACTGATGGACAGCAGAAAACCAGTAATTGTTTTTCTCAATGGGTGGAGGATACATAGAAGAAGACAAAAACTAATAGTAACTTGTTGACCAAAAGAGCCTTATAAACATTCTGGTACTAAAGTTACAATTCGTCAGAATAGGTGTATATGGTGAATTATGTAAATTTATTTTACTTTTTAGAAGTCTACAGTGTGAAGGCAATCCATGTACAGAGAAAGAGAAGAGGCATTCAGCAGTATCTAGTTGAATGGGAGGGATATACTATGAAGGAGGCTTCATGTGAGCCTAAGAGGAATATTCCAGAAGAAATCATAAATAGAATCTGGGGAAATAAAACACATAGCATCAACAAGGAATAAAAGTTTCTACTCAATATTTCTTGCAATTTTTTTCTTCTTACAAAATTTACTTACTGAATAGAAAGCTATATTGCTTTTGTTCATCCCACAATAGTGCAGAATTGAGACCCTTTCAATGCCACCATCTTTTATTACAAGCTTTGTTCTTGTTTCAATTTCACATTTGCAATGGTTTAACAAGCAGCCCGTTTTGTTATTGTCTCATTTTTTGCTGCACCAGTAATAAAGTACATGTATGTAGTGGTTGTTTGATCCATCATGCATCTGTCCATTAACACAAGTTTGCTATCACCACCTTTAAAACACTTGGAGGATTGCCATGAACCGTTACAAGCATATCTATCCCAGTCTTTTTGGTCCTACTTCATGGTGTTGCTCAGACATCCAATACAGCCATCATAGCAGTCATCTTTAAAAATTTGTATTGCTTCTTGCACATTGACATACGACTTGCTATGATATCTATTCAGTTCTAAGTTGAAATGTTCCTGATTTGATGTCAGTTTCCACAGCAGATAAATTTCACTAGTCCTCCTGAATGAATGGTCATTTCAACATAGGGTTTTCATCCAAAGAGTTCTTAGAATGTCTTGTTGTCCTAAATGAAAATGGTAGCAATCTGGTGTCCAGTATGGCTGTCACAGCATACATCTTTAAAATAATGTTCATACCACATCTTCTGAACAAAAAGTCATATTGAAAAGAGGTTTTCACCAGAAAACTTATGATGATGTATAATTGAAAACCTTGTTTTAATCAGTGCTCTTAAATAAAATGTAATTTTTACATAGAGTTTTCATCCAAAGAGTATGTATGGTGTCTACTTGGTTACCAAATGAAAATAGTGCAAATATTCTGCAACATCTACGTAGAAACACTATATGATGCAAGAGCATGGACATGCAGTGACCAATTTGTCATAACACAATATAACCAATAAATCTATGCAAGGATAACCTGGTCTCTCAAGATAGGTAGTCTCTCATAGCAGTGGTCTCACAAGACAGGTTTTACTGTATTCTTTTACTGCCAATAAGCCTGAACGTGCATATTCAAATGGGGTGTAGAGGTAATAATCCTTTCACAATGCATTTTATTTACAGTATAAACCTTACAATAAAACTTTACAAATATAAATATTATTTATCTTTTCAAAATTTAATAGTCAACATAATCTAGAACTTGTTAAAATTATCTACATCTGAACACTAAGGCTGTATTTGATATCACAAGATCGTTATATGAACATGTGTTTTAGTAGTGTGTGTGATTTTGATTTTTAATATAGCTTTAACAATTTGTCAGTCATAATCGCTACAATGACTGCAGTGTGGTAGTTTATAGTGAGCATTATGTTGCATGATGTCTCACCTAGTCACATTATCCTTCAACCAGGCCAACCAGTCCTAACACTAACCTTTTCATGTTGAGTGCCTTGCGAGGCAGCTGTTAGTTATCATACTTTTAAGTCTTTGGTATGACCTGGGGGGGTAAATCTATTAAAAAAAACAATTGTTTCTGCTGAGAGTATACATCAAGAACATATACATTGACCAAAAGTCAAGTTATTATGACCAAAAGGTCACTAGTTCTAAAGAGTCAATCATGGACTATTACAGTGCCAATACATGTGGGTGGGGATGTAATATGCTGTTTGTGGTACTTGTGTTCAGTATTGTCTGTCAAAAAAAGACCCACTTTTAAGTTGCATGAAGTTTGAAACTAGCAATATTCATCATAATCAAGAACCATCTGAAGATAAAAGAAAAAAAATCTGGTTTGAAAGAAAACTGCATTCACCTCTTGTTGAAGATGAAATGGTTGGTCCCATTTTTTAGGTTTACTGCCATTTTTCATAATAGGCTATATAATGGCCTTTCCACAGCAAGCTATTGGCAAGCTTTCTCACAGATTTACTTTGGTTGAGCTGCACAGTGAATATGTGCAGAAGGAGGTAATATATGAGACTGACATGTATATGTGAATACTATAGATACCTCAGGCCACTCAAAACCCTGTGCCCTCTTCATAAACTGGTTGATTATTCTCTGCCTAGAATAATTGTACTGTATTTTATGTCGCACAAATTTTACCAACACAAAAAAGATGCCTTAATTGAGTTTCACTATAACAATTAAAATGATTATACCAAAATCAAAAACACAAATGACATGAGGGATGGTTTCCCATAATAGACTGACCACTCCATATGACATCTAGTCTAATCTACTTGTGTTATTTGAACAAGTTCAAATTATGATGAAAACTGCTGGACAGGCAATTAACATAGTATTATGTGTTATGACATGAGTTTAAAAAAAAACAAAATAAAAAGAAGCCACTACCCCTCCCTAGTCCTACAATGTAGGACATCATGTTATTTAGGTTTTGGTGATACCAAAACAAGAATATAATGTGATACCTTTTACCTTGTAGGACTATCCTTTACCCCAAACCCTAACAGGCTAACTTCAATTCAAGTAGGCGTTCAGAACAGACTATTTCTGTAATGTCATTTGCTGCAATTCGATTGTACATACCTTTAAATGGTAATTATTCATTTCATTTTGGTCCTGATACATCAGTATTTCTTTTCGAAGTTCATTATTTACACGCCTCGAGAAGTATGTACGGTCAGAATCAATGCAAAAGTGCCTAGACGATATCAACCGGACGTGGCACGGTGCCGGAAAGAAAAGTGAATGTCAGTGTAAAGATGAATAAGGGCACGAGCTCATATCAATTTCTTGTTGTAAGGCTTCGTAATATAAACTAGATGCGTCAAATGGGTCCAGGTAACGGTTGAAAAAAAGAAAAAGAAAAAAAAACTAATTGTAAGCTTAACCATTAAAAACTAAATTAAAAAATTTACCCTAGCTATAACCCCTAACCAAAAATACTTACCGTAACCATTTAACTTTTCATTAATTATATAACATGCTATATTTTCATGCAAACCTACAAACATGAATTACACGGCTACTCTCACCTTCCTATGACCTCTCCTTAGGAGATGCGTATCAACAGAGTATGCATTACGAATATTCAAATCGGAGCAAAATCGGCTCCAATTAAAAACACCCCACGAAATGAATACTAAATATTACAGTAACACTTGCAGTTTCATTTTTTTAATATATTTATTTTGTTAGTATAAATAAAACAATATTTTAAAAAATAAAGCTATATTTAATTGGTTTCCTTTAATATAACAATATTGAATATAAAATGCGACTTTATAATAAGAAAATAAAGAGGTGTTCAGTTATCATCCATTTAATGACCTTTTTAATTAAATGTAAAGCAATATGACTTATTTTTCATGCTTTAAGTTGGACTAGATTTATCAGCACAACCAAACTAATCGAGCTGTGCGGTCGTATCAGTTTTCCTGTCCTTGACATGTAAAGGAAGGTCCATAGAAAAATCGGAAAAAGCTGGACAAACTTTGGAAAATGGGAAATTAAACACTCGAGAAATAAATATTAACTATTAATAGAGTTATTGTTTTAAGATAAGGAGTATTTGAAAAAATTTCATTTGAACAAAAAGCAACTAGAAAACACGGTCCAGCTGATAAATGTTGCCGGAAAACACCTTTAAATCTAGTGAAGGTTCCTCTTACGTAGAAGATTTTGTAAACGTACTGTTTTTATGATGATCAGTTGTTGTTAAGTTAATTCACGTAATGTTATTACTAAGGTGCAGAGAAACACGGCCGAAAAAGGGATGCCTGAAAACACATAATAAATCTCGGAGAGCACTTTAATTTGTATTAAATGTCATATTGCATGCATGAATCTGGAAACAGCCTGTATTTCAATTTTTAAATTCGAGTCATGTAACATGTTCTTCCTAACCTACAGAGTAAAACGGCCGAGAAATGCTGTTTTTGACTTTTTCTAATGCACAGAATGTCGTAGCCAAAAACAGTTCTTTTTAATTTAAATTCGGTAAAAATTATCATTATAATGAATTAAGCAAAAACGACAAAAACAAAATCAATCAAGGTTTAATTCGAAACAATGGATTCTAATAGTAACAACAATTGCTTCGAATTATCCTTACAAAAGTATTAAATCATTGGCGATTATATTAGCAATTATTGAAAGTGTGATTTAAAGAATACAATTCGAACAGATGTATAAATGAATTTAATTGAACTAATATAAAAGGCAAGAACAAAATGAATACCATGAAAAAAATAAATTAAATACACTTTTCTTAAAAGGCTAAATTCTTCACAGTAAAGGGGATTCTTTTTAAATGTGAGGTTTTTTTATAAGGTGTGTTTTTGAAATGGAGCTATCTTGTGAAAAGTGCGGTTATTTTGACATGGAGCGATTATGAAATATATATGCTCTGTCAGGATTAAGAAATAAACCTGTAAAATATGGAGTATGATTCTGGAGTTTTGAGCTTTGTAAATGCTGGGAAACAACTCCATAACGTTTTGGGGTATGTTAATCGAGTAATTGCACTCCCCCCTTTTTTTTGGTAAGAAAATTGACAGATAGGATGGTCTATAAAAGTAACCTAAATCGGGATTTAATCGATGAAGTTTTCTGATGAGGGTAGTTCTTACCATTGACTCAAAATGACCTGAAAGGCCCACACCCCCAGAAGGATTACCTATTAAGAATCAGTGTACCATACATGGTTCATTATATACCAGCCATATAACACTATTATGCTGAAGCTTTTATTCCTGTTTCACTCATAACGACATTAACATTGGATCTGTTAACCATAAAACCGACAATTGCCTTTTTGGTCTCTAATGCAAGCCAATCTGATTAAAGTCAGATCTCCACTGTCTAACGTGATGATCTTGACGCGACCCCTAAAGTGTCATGTTCTGGTGATCCAAGTTATTACCACAATCGCTAATTTTATCAGCCAATCACGTAAAGTCTTACATCTTTGCGATTGGGGGGCTGAGTACCAGTAGTATGATTAAAGAGCATATATGTGTGCCCCAAAATTTGATTCACTTTAAAATTTCTGAAAGCTGAATTTTCATTGGCTAATTCAAAGGTCGCCAGAACATGACTCTTAAGTAGCCTCTGTCAGATCCTCATGTTAGAAAATAAAGCTCTGATTTTAATCATATTGAACTGGAAGCCATCTAGAGCTTGATCACTGCTTTTGGCATAAGACTAGAGTTATTTTTCGGAAACCGCTTTCCTTATAAAAGTCCCATTTACCTTTGTTTTCTGTTCTTTTGACCTTGACCTTTGAGCCAAAAATGTTTGGGAGTCTTCCTCGACTCAAATGCAAGCCATTTTTACATCTTTCATTGTTTGTTACCTTTCATTTTTAAAATTTTAAATCAGTTTCCTCTTAGCCCACAAGTCCCTTGCAAAAGTTTGGTCACTGCTTTTGGCATAGAACGAGTTATTTTTCGGAAACGACTTTCCTTATGGAGTTTGCCTTGTCTCAACATTAACTTACAGACTGTATTGAAGGCATGTTGCACATAGCTTATTTTTTCTATTATTCTTTTTCCTTTGCTTTCAGTCCTTTTGACTTTGACCTTTGAACCAAAAATGTTTAGGAGTCTTTCTCAATTCAAATGCAAGCCATGTTTACATCTTTCTTCCTTTGTAACCTTGACCTTTCTTTTTTTAAAATTTTAAATAAATTTCTTCCAGGCCGATAAGTCCCTTGCAAAAGTTTGCAATGGTCGATGATGCAGAACTTAAATTTACTGTGGAGATGGAATGGCAATGGACACATGGTTGTACATGCTAAGGGATATGTATAGGAATGTGTAGTATAAGAATGAGAATTGTAATATGTAGGAAACTGTCAAAACTAACTGAAAGATATTGTATGAAGTGAAATTAAATTTTAGTGCCCATAGCTGAATATCCTTTGCTCATCAAAGGAGAACAAAGTTTTGCATTGCTGGAATATTTTTGTTCCAGTACAAATATGTGTATGAATGACTGCAACATGATGCTTTATGCAAAACTAGAATAATTAAGTTGATCTACAAATTGTGCTTTATGTCCACACCTGTTACTAATGCTTTCAGTTTTCATTTAATTTGATTTGAATAGATTTTGATATATCTGATAAAAAACAGAAACTTTTGTCAAATATGATGGTCACTATCTAGGTGTGAAAAAGCTTGCCAGTAGCTTCTCGTTGGTCGGTGGTTCTTTCCGGTTCTTTCCTGGTTTCTTCCTCTACCATTAATACTGGCTGCCATGAATAGCCTATCGTGTACTAGAAGATGGTGTTAAGTCCAACAACAACAACAACAACAGCTATCTAGGTTGGGCAGATCATATTAATAACCAAGACTTTGATAAAATGGTGTAGAGAGATTTCATATCACAGTAATTATAATTATTAGGGCTTAAAAGTTGGAATCATTAATGTTACTTCAAGAGCACAACAATCAAGTACGATGTACACTATTAATTAAAATCATCAATCAGCAAATTGAAAAGTGCAAGGGAGTGGGGGTGGCGATTGCACACATCGATATTTAATTTTCTTTCAACAAGCACTGGTTATGTGATATAACTAGATAAAGTGAGCAATATAATTAGAAATTTGAAAGAAAATTATAGGAAAGCAAATACAATTAGAGAAATTTAGAAAAAAGAGGAAACAAATACACCTTTTGAATCTGCAGTTTCATTTATTTGACTAATTAGCTCATCAAAAGTTTCTATGCATATGCAATAAACTGGTATTAGGACAGCAAATTAGCCTGTATATTACTACATTACATGCATTACAAAAGAAATTGTACAAAACTGAAAGTATAAAAAGACCATAGATGCTGTTACATTTTTTATTGCTAAAAACAATCAAAATTACTTTTATAAACTGTGTCAAAATTAAAATGTGTATTACTTTAAAAGAGAGTTTTTAATGATGCATCTAACTTCCATCAAACAAAAATAGTATTTGTATTCAAACTAAAAAAATAGTAATGCTCACATGTATGCATGTAACACATGCAAACAGTAACGCTCACATACATTACAAGTAATAGATGGTAATGCTTGCATGTGTTCCACATAATAGCTTGCATATATGCATGTAATAGATAGTAATGCTCACATGTATTCCAATTAATAAACAGTAATGCTTGCATGTTTGCATGTAATAAATAGTAATGAACACATGTATTCCAAGTAATAAATAGTAATGCTTGCATGTATGCAAGTAATAAATATTAATGTTCACATGTATTCAAAGCAATAAATTGTAATGGTTCTCAGTATCCACCAACCACTAACTAATTGACTGTTTTTTTCAACTGAACTGTCAACATTAAGAACACTAACATTTACACTATACTGTTAAAGTGACTCTGCCCTGTACTTGTAATATTTAACAGGCTAATTCAAAAGACAACATAATATATGTTCTTTTCGTCATGGTAATACAAATAGAGTATTAATTACAAGTATTCATATCAATAGATTGGCCTACAACAAACGCATATCATTCTAAATAGGTTTGTGTTGAAAAATGTAATTAGTTATGCCTGTACAAGTCATTTGTCTGGTTTTTGCTTCATTCTGCAATTTAGGTTTTGGTCCATAAAGTACCCAAAAAATAAAAATGTGAGAAAAAAAAATGAAAAACTAATGTAACTAAACAAAAAATAAAACTTTGTCATCTATAAACAAATACGGATACATCTACTATATTTTAACTGTCCACGTCAGTTGGCCTTTGCTTAATCCTGCTAATGATATTTGTGCTTCGAATTTAATAAGCTATGCATGCAAAATATACTTTGCCTAGGTTTTGCTTCATCAAGTTAACAAGGTTTTGCACACAATGTCTCAAGTCCAAAATAGTTCAAAAGTGTATAAAAAAAGAACATGAAAGACTATTGTCACAGCATTGAAACATGATCAGATCCTCTTTATCTGGATTCAAATATGCAAGCCACACTTCATTTTAATTACAGCAAAAACTAAACACATGCTTTCTTGAGTTTCCTAACTGTCAAGGTCTTATTCATCATCTATGTCATTGACAATATTTGCATCAATTTCAACTTCCTCTAACTTAGCATCATATACTTCGAGAAGCTGATAAATATCTTGCATCATCTGAAATGACGAAATGTTCATGCACTGTAAAACATGTTGCATCACTGGCATTTTATTGTGCTGGATTTCTGTATAAGGACTGAAGTTTTTGGAAGCATTTTCTATAAGTTTTTCATATTGAAGTTTGAGCAACAACAAGCTGTTGATTTTTCCAAGTATAGCTCTGTCTTTTTCCACATCCTGAAGACTAGATATTTCCTCCATTATGATCTTCTCTTGCCTATATGCCCACGCTAGATAAGCCTTCATTTTGACAGAGGATGCTTCTATTTCTTCCTCTGCTCTCATGTACGAAGTATAATACTCAATGGCCTGTAATTTTAATGGGTTGTTTGTGTCATCAGATGTTTGATGTATCTGACTCAATGGTGTACTGACATCAGCAAAATTAAGTCTACTCCCATCTAGTTTATTTAGCTCCTTTAGCCTCTGGTTGATTTTTTTATTTGTCTGCTGAAGCTTTCTTCCAACTCTTACAACAATATCCTGCCCATCTGGAAGAAAGACAGTTAAAATAAAATTAATAGAGTAATCATGTGCAGATCTATGGATTTGAATCAGTTTTAATATGTACTCTGCTGTATCAATTTTGAACATATTCAACTCACTGTTTCTGAATGCTACCTTGCTTTGATACTACCCTTATAAAAAGATGATAGTATGAATTGATGAACGTTTCTGTGAATTCCTAAGAACAGTTTACAAAGTAAATACATTATCGACTATACATTTGCAGAAATTTAAAAAAATTGGTTTTCCACTGTAAACATTTTCAGAAAAAAAGTAAAATGTAGCAGGAAAAAAATTTTCTCCCCCCCCTTTCCTTGTGATGCACACAAGTATTTCTTGAAAACCCACAATATCCTTGATCAGGTTTAATTACCTGCATATTTTTTCATCAATGAAAAATCAGTAGCAGACTCTTTCAGGGTCTTAATTAAGTCATGATTACTTTAAGGTGACCATTCAAGAAGTTAAAAGAAAAAAACTTGCCTCGCTAATACATGTAATGGATCATATATGGCCAAGGATAAAGTGCTATGTCTGAAAATTAGGATACATGAAGGCTTGCATAAGACTGAATTTCTTTGAGGAAAAAGATGGAGAAAGAGAAAATTTTTAAATATACTCACCTTTGCAATCAATAACACACAAAGAGCTTAAATATGAAGATATGCAAACTTCATGATCTTTTCGCCTCAGCATATCTTCTGACCTTGCCACAAATGGAACGAAGAGTCTACCCTGTAGGAAAAAACATAAAACATACATTATAGAATCTGAGTAAATGTACATATAGATTAAAATCATCTCAATACATGGCAATCTGATCCTTACAAGAATGCAAAGTTTTTAAATAAATAGTGTACTTTGATCCACTTGAGTCAAATAATGTGTCATTAAAGCTCTTACTTAATGCAGGATCTATTCTAAAGGAAAACATTTAAAGATGAAATTCCCAATCCATGTGAAAACAAGTGGGTAGTTTTCTAATTACAGACAGTGTGTGTGATTGGGATTTTTAACATAGCTTTAACAATTTTTCAGTCATATCATTACAATTTCTGCAGTGTGGCAGTTTCATATTGATGTCTAACACTAGGGCATCATACCACAGACATGTGGCATGATGTCCCACCTAGTCACATTATCCTGACACCATGCTGATCAGTCCCAACACTAACCTTTTAATGCTGAGTGCCAAGCGAGGCAGCTGTAGGTACCATTTTTGTATGTCTTTGGTATGACTTGGCCAGGGATTGAACCCACGGCCTCCTGCATTCGAAGCAGATGCTCTAACTACTAGGCCACCAGAGCGGTCTACAGAAAATATTTCCTGAAAAATATATGTAGGACTTGCACACATAATGCATGACTTCATTGCATTTGGTTGATGTTTCTGTGAAATTGAAAATTAGTGTAATCTCACATTTGTATGCCTTACAAGAGGCCTTATTTTAAGGGGCTATGTCTATTTTATCACCCAAATTTTGACAAATAACAAAGTTCTTGTAAATTACTGTGGTTAACTCATCCAAAGTTCTCTCTGATAATATATTTATAGTTTGATTATTATTACATTCTCATTCAAAATAAAACATTTCCACACTTCAGATACTGTGGAATAGAAATAAATGTGAATACACATTCACTAGCTCAAGCATATTTTGTAAAATGTTTGAACAGGTGCTTGCTAAATTCTATATTATTTTCTATTTGCAAGCCTACCATTTATTCAGGATATAAGCAGTGTAATTACTAGACTCTTGTCATTCCCTATCCTCAATCAACTAGTACTCCTGGTAGTGGCATTAGATGACGAAAGCCAATCCCTATTGTCATAAATATTAATTTTAATTCAGTTATTTCATATGATCTCTAAATTCATAGGAGCTGCATTTATATTAGCCCAGCAGTTGTTATCAACTTAAAAAACTTAAGTATTTATTATAAAGACTTGAGACATCCTGTCAGTCTTTAGGTTTTAAAGCGCTATAAAATATAAAGTAAACTAGATCAAAGAGAAGATTACCATATTTAGTGATAAAAACATTCATTTTCGTAAATTAGTAGACTTGACTAATTGTCAGGACAAGATAAGAAATGCTACAGATGTTGCTTTTAGTGCCTTATTTGAATCAATGCTGATGTTTAAGTGTGGAAAGAAGAAGCAATGGTGAAACTTGGGGGTAGACACTAAAAATGTGCAAAAATCTGAGACACACACTGTTCTTTAAAAATGAGCCAGGTTTAAAAATACAAACATTTAGCAAATTAATATATCTGAAACTATTCTTGAAGGATGAAATTCAATTACACTCCTTGTAGATGAATAAAGAAAAAAAAAGGCAGTTCATGTATAATCGATATTCAGTTTGAATTAGTTTAGAAATCCAGTCTAATATTAAGCTACATTTTATAATGAACAGCAACTATAGCAATAATAATAAATCTCAGGAAATACAAAACATTATATTAAACAGTTTACAAATAATGTCAAAGCAGATATGAAAGGAACATACATGTATATGAAGTCTATATATGGTGTTAGTAACTTAGTTTTCTTCATCATGTGATTTTGTAACCAATCAAATTGCTTTTTAGAAATATTTGGTAAAAAAAAAATTATTCTAAATTGCATTCCATATGATTTGTAATATTTTCAGTAATATGCAAATTTCTGACAATCTATACATTATAAAATATCAAGTGATGAAATAGGATTCAATTAAACCTGTACAGTTCTGAAAGAATAAATTCTGTCAAAACAAGTTGCAAGAAAGGCAGCCTATAAAGAGAACTATCAGGCCATCAAATAGCATCATTAACAAAAAAGTAGTCTAGTCATTCCTGAATGGTTGTCCAATGAAAAAAAACAACAGTATTTCAAGTTACTCCTTCCTTGGCAAAATGTCATCTAACAATAAGCAACTCAAGCAGATCAGCCAATAAGGATGGGATGGAGGTCAATGCTGTATTCCTTACTGTGACCCAAACCCCAAAAACACTAAACTAGGGTGGTTGATCATATTTTGCATGGCACTTCAATTCCTGAATGCAGTCCCTGTAATAGTTTTAAGGGCTGGGGGAGAGGGTGTGTTAATAATAAGGGCTGGGGGAGAGGGTGTGTTAATAATAAGGGCTGGGGGAGAGGGTGTGTTAAGATAAGTAATGATTATTGTGTGGATCTTTGTAATAGCTTGTATCTTACATAATCATTAACATGATTCTGCAATATGATGTCAGTTTACCTTCCATGTTTAGGGGAGTATGAAATAAAACAGTCTGATGGACCTCGTTACAACACATCTGACAATAATAAGAAATTGTGCTGCAATCGAGACATCATATTATTTCCTGTTCCTCTCTGCAGCACTTGCTGCATCTGTGTGTAGCTGGTGAGATTTCTTCAACCCTTGCATCTACAAGGTCTGCTCTTAGAGCGGACCAAGCTTCTGCCAGTTTTGCCTTCGGCTCTGGTATCTTGTTAGGGGTTCTCTACCTTAAAATAAAAAAAAAAACCCATTAATTTCTCAGAATAGACTGCTTTTGTAAGATTAGTTATCATGCTGCATCTCAAAATTAAGTGTTCATGACATTATAATGTCACTGTTACATCACTCTTTACAAAGGTGTATTAGAGCATTATGAACTCTGCATGAGATAAGATGCAAAATGACAAATATATCTTTGAGTTCTTTCTCTTTAAAAATATTGAAAAATTAAGTTTGTAATAACATTTACTAATTGTAATAATAGTAAGAAAGAAAACAATCATGTAAACAAAACTAAGTTTGAAATCTTAAACACTAATAACCTAAACCAATATAACCTCCATAACCAAGTCAAAATGGGAAAAATCACAAACATCCTCTTTTTATTACGAATTAAAAAAGTTATTGACGATATTCAAATGTACAAATTTTTAGAATTTCTTAATACTCATTCAGCCATTATGTTCTCAGTATTTTGGGGCAGGTTACTTTTCCCCTTGTGTTTCTAGGGACGAAACTTTGGGGATATATAACCAAGCAAGTGTTAGTTGTTGTAGGGTTTAACGCCATTTTTCAGCACAAGATAGGCTATACATGGCGGCCAGTATTAATGGTGGAGGAAGAACACTGGAAAACACCAGGAAGAACCACTGACCCATGAAAAGCTACTGGCAGGCTTTCTCACTTACCCACGTTATACGAGTCTTGATTCGAACTCACGCAGGCAAGTGTTAGTAATGCAAAGAAATGCAAATCAACTAATGCATTTTTTGGTCAGTTTGTATTACCTTAGAAACTAACTAAGCAGTCTGCATACATAGTTTATATAATCAAACCTGCTATCACAAACATTTTTAAATGCATTCAAATTTATTTGCTGACAATAACTTTTTAGTTTATGACTAATTCTTCCTGCTAAAAAGCACAGTTCCTGCTTCATGATACAATCAATTCAAACAGTGCTTACAGGACAAGAATTGCTGTTGTTGTTATTGCTGTTGGGCTTAACGCCAGTTTTCAGCACATGATAGGCTTTTCATGACGGCCAGTATTAATGGTGGAGTAAGAAACCGAGAAATCACCGGAAAGAACCACTGACCCATGAGAAGCTACTGGCAAGCTTTCTCTCATATCCACATTCACTGAATCCTAGACTCGAACACATGCAGAGGTGAGATGGCAGTGATCAATAACGGACAACGCTTTAGACCACTCGGGGCCCCTAAGAATTGCTGTAGACATGTTTAAAATTAGAGTATACATACATGATGATACATCAACTCAAATAAAATCACTATAATCATAAGTACCATGAATTAGTCTGAAACACTATACTGTTTTCAGTCTCAGATGCATATGGCTGATTAAGCTTCATTCTGGTAGGTATTCCCAAAACACCTTGCATGTTAAAAAAATTCAATTAATTCCAAACATGGGAGTACACAAGATATCTCACATTATTATCTATAGCCCTGCATGGATCTTAGGCACAATATAAATAATCTTTTAATAAGCAAGATACTCAAACAGTTTAGAAGCAATCATCCTTGTAAGTTTTGATGGGAAAATACTTGTCTAAGTTTGTCACTAGCATTTGCATAAAGACCTTGTACAAATTTAGGTAGTTAGAATTTTAAATTGTTTCATATCACTTTATTTAAAAAAAATCTTTGACAATATTGAAAAAGCCAAGCTAACTGACTTGCATACAATCTGAGTTTGTTGATGGTTTTATCTATGTTCAATACACTAAACCGTTTTATTCCTGCCACTAACTTTTATATGCATTATCTGTTTTTCAATATATGTTTGTTCTTCATTTCTTTTTGTTGGACTTATATTGATAAAAAGTTTATCGTAATACAGCAGTACAGCACAAAGAGTGGTTTTATGCTCAGAAAGTTTCTCACTGGATTGGAAACTTCCGGAAGGTAACTGTTTGCCTGGGTCTGCACACTGTGATATATGACTTGGATTATGGTAAAATATTGTAAACTATATCTTCCCAATGAATAATGCATATATCCCTGCAGATCAAACTGTTTGGTTAGCATCCTGAAATATAAAAATCTCTTTGGACCTCTCTTTTATTACAGTTCACTACATTACTTGTACACTGTCATCACACAAGTTCAAACATTTTTTTAGGTTACTTTCTGCTAAACATTATCACATAATTGTCTTAAAAACTCTTGTGTATCTAAATTATGTCAACATACACTAAACAGCACTAACCATTAAGACCTTATCTACATTTTATAGTTATTTTCAAGATCCATAAATAAAATTTTTGTAAATAAACAAAACTATATGCATAAGAAATTACTCTATCACCTGCATCATCATGAGAAGATTGTAATGATGCTGGGGAACTTGGAATCCTCTCAGATTCATTGGCAGTAGACTGAAATCCACTGGAATGAACAGGTGTAGGCACAGATGAGCTCCTCAACACTGAAAATCTTACATATTCTGTCCTTCTTCTTGATCCAGAATACACAATCTTCACTTTTGGAAACTTTTTTAAGAATCGCCCCATTTTCTGCAAAGCAAACAATTCTAGGAATTCATAATAATAGCTGCTACTTGTAAGCCTTTGGTAAAATCATGCACTGTTTTTCTTCCCATCACAAAAGAATGTCAGATTCAATACAGTGAAAGAGCATATTTTCCAGTCGTCTTCATAGCTTTTCTGTTTAACAGCAATATGTGCTGCCTGTATCATGTGTATTATTGCATAGGATAACTATCACATTTTAAATCAATGACATCTGACCTATAGTTTTGCAACATAATATTTTCGGTATGCCAGTACTAAATGGGAAAATCTTTAAATCAATGACATCTGACCTATAGTTTTGCAACATAATATTTTCGGTATGCCAGTACTAAATGGGAAAATCTTTAAATCAATGACATCTGACCTATAGTTTTGCAACATAATATTTTCGGTATGCCAGTACTAAATGGGAAAATCTTTAAATCAATGACATCTGACCTATAGTTTTGCAACATAATATTTTCGGTATGCCAGTACTAAATGGGAAAATCTTTAAATCAATGACATCTGACCTATAGTTTTGCAACATAATATTTTCGGTATGCCAGTACTAAATGGGAAAATCTTTAAATCAATGACATCTGACCTATAGTTTTGCAACATAATATTTTCGGTATGCCAGTACTAAATGGGAAAATCTTTAAATCAATGACATCTGACCTATAGTTTTGCAACATAATATTTTTGGTATGCCAGTACTAAATGGGAAAATCTTTAAATCAATGACATCTGACCTATAGTTTTGCAACATAATATTTTCGGTATGCCAGTACTAAATGGGAAAATCTTTAAATCAATGACATCTGACCTATAGTTTTGCAACATAATATTTTCGGTATGCCAGTACTAAATGGGAAAATCTTTAAATCAATGACATCTGACCTATAGTTTTGCAACATAATATTTTCGGTATGCCAGTACTAAATGGGAAAATCTTTAAATCAATGACATCTGAACCTATAGTTTTGCAACATAATATTTTCGGTATGCCAGTACTAAATGGGAAAATCTTTAAATCAATGACATCTGACCTATAGTTTTGCAACATAATATTTTCGGTATGCCAGTACTAAATGGGAAAATCTTTAAATCAATGACATCTGACCTATAGTTTTGCAACATAATATTTTCAGTATGCCAGTACTAAATGGGAAAATCTTAAGTTTTATAAATTGTAAGGATTATTTCCGATTACTTTGGTTTAAACACTGTATAATTTAAAAAATTATTTCACAAAGGGGTAGGGATGGGTGAAAAAAAACCCTACTTATATCAACACAAATTTAATTCCAGCGTATCATACTCAAACAAAGGCCTATACATATCTATGATATACTTATATTCATTATAAAGTTAGTCATATCTACTACTGTAAAGATACAGCTATCACCAAGAGGTAGATTTTATCTTTGATATTGCCCAAGCTGAGAAAATTGATTCCTGATCCTACATGAGCCAACTATTATTATATGTTAAAAGAAACAAATTCATACTTACTAAGATATACAAGAACGCTTGTTAGAACTACGCTGATAAAATCTTGAAAGCCAGAACACTTCTTTGGACTAGGCTGATAAAAGTTTCTAAATAAAGCAGTATTCGCGGGTTGAAAATGGCGGCGAGGATGTTGATGATGGAGCTATTGGCAAGCGAAATAACGCGAGAGTAGACGATTGGTCAAGCAGAATGTTGTCTTGAACAGCTTGACACAATCGCTTGCGGGAGTACGGTATACCGTGTCAAGTGATAAACAGGCTGACATAGTAGACACAGTTCCTATCGAAGAGAGTGACTCCAGTCGTATGGGGTGGATGGGTTATGGGGGCACATCAGAGATACATTTTCACACGACCAACACACACACGAAAGAAGCCAGCAGGTTTGTTATAAAAAATTAGCCAAGAAAGTATCCGCGTAATTGAACCTGTCATGTTTTCAGATAATAATGTCTTATCATGATGATAATCTGGGCCTTAAGCCAAAGCATCTTGCAATAAAAATTAGAGCAATACGGAACCATTGCTGGGTAACATTGAAACTTTTTCCGGATAAGTTAACTGCAATTATTCCTGTGTGGCTGACCCAACGCAACTTGATCAATTTGATGCAGCCAAACAAAAATATCTCCACCCCAAGTGATTTAAGTTATCCAACTCAGACTCGACGCAAATATAAAAGACTGGTGGAATATTTTTCATTTTTCGCGGCCATTCTAGTGGTGTTAAAGGCTTCGGTACGAGCGGTTATTATAACAACTGAGTTAGAGACAGCCGAAACCGCATTTGGAGTGCATTTGTCAAAGACAATGTAGAAGATGTTGATGCTACAATTAAACAATAAGTGGTGTAACAGATCGCAGAAATATCTTCACCCCAACATGTTGTTGTTGTTGTTGGGCTTAACGCCATTTTTCAGCACACGATAGGCTATTCATGGCGGCCAGTATTAATGGTGGAGGAAGAAACCGGGAAATCACCGGAAAGAACCACCGACCCGCGAGAAGCTACTGGCAAGCTTTCTCACATATCCACATTCGCCGAATCCTAGACTCGAACACACGCAGACAGAGGTGAGATGGCAGTGATCCGTAACGGACAACGCTTTAGACCACTCGGCCACTCGGGGCCCCTTCACCCCAACATGTAGTAACTCTAGTAACTCCATATGACATATTCGGAAATATATTAACCAACGAAAGATGTAGAAAAGAGATAGGAGTAGCATATAGCTGACTTGTGTCAACTGCTGTCGTGACCGTATTTAACTGTCATAGAGTAGACTGGGGTGGAAGGTCGCCAATATCGTTAAATAATTAGCATAATAGTAGACTAAACGCGACCCCAGATATGACAATATTAAGGAAGATTTCATAGATGCGGTATCAAAACCATTAGCAGCAAGAGAAGAAATGTAGTTTGAATGTTTCAACGTCTTTCCTGATGGGTACTTCACAATATTTAGTGATTGTATTTAAGATTAAATTTACTATTATATGTAAGGGGTGGATTCTGAACCTCGTGATGAAGATATGGAATTTACCTGATGAGGTGTTGGATCTACTGACCAGTGATAACAACATTAATGATGATGATCAATTTCATTTGTTGACGAATATTTACATCATAGTGATATTAAAAGCCCCTTCCTACGTATACATTGAACTAATACTGTGCTACGGGCCAGTAGCAATTAATAGCGGATGCACGCTGTTTTACCAACACTAAATAGACGTCAGCTTGTTGCTATAGCAGTAACAGATGTAAATACCTGGTCACGGACAAAACCACGCCGATTGCAATCTCCGCAGATTATGTTGTACTAACATTAACTTAACCAAGAATAGAAAAATATCGGCTGCTATTCAGCAGGACGCATGTGTCCGTGTAACGGTGTTTGAGGGATGACTTAAATATTTGTTTCAGAAAACATTAAACGGCCTAATCAGATTGATACAATATGAACCTAATGTAAGGCCCAAAGCAGTACCGGATTTAGGCATAAGCTAAACAATCTGCTGCTTAGAACCTCAATGTCTGAACTCATTTTGAAGGGGCCCCTCAAATTTATTTTATACCAAATATGGCCTTTATAGCTTCCCATAGCTTAGGGCCTAGCTTTGTCTAAATCCGGCACTCGCCCAAAGAAAGCATAATCGATGGAGACTTAAACATTCCCTCAAAAGATAATATTTATGATTGTCGAACAGTTTTACCTTTCAAAAGGAATAATGTGTTAGAAATGCATATATTTCCTCCACCTAAAGAAGCCCAATCAGTCGAACAAGTATGCTTCGTCAATAGATGCCTTTACAAAATCGATATAAACAAAACCCTGTAAAAAAATGAATAAGTGGCTTTTTTGGAGGCAGAAACCAAATAATATGTCTGTTAGGCTCTGTTTAATGTATGGACCTTTGAGAAACTATGTTTCATTTTTACTTGTAACAACTTGGAGCAGTTTTAATCCGATTTGCGATACTGATATAAGAAAGTTTTAAATACATTTAAAAATGAAATCTGAACTGGTATCGAATTTGAAATGAACTGCATAGAAGAATTACATTCAGATATGTATGAAATAATATCCCTCACTCGAAACTGTAAATTATGTCTACAACATAATTTACCATTCTATTTTGAATCCGTTCCACCCGGATAATTTTAGACATTGTTGTAAAACAATTGTAGTTATTACAAAATAATGCTTGTGTACTTTTTGTTTTCTAAACTGCACAAGTATTTTGTCTCTACCTCTCGTGCATATCTTAATATAGATGTAGCCCTAGCGCTCACATTATATATCATTCTTTCCTTATATGTTTCAATTATTTCTGTTTTCCTCCAGTTTTAAAAATTAACATTTTTTTCTTTCTTCTAGATTGCTTATATTTTCAATTATTTAATTCACCTGTCGATCGCAAAAGTCAAAGGTAAAAAGTAAAATGTTCAATTATTATCATTTCTAGTCGCGTTAAAAAAGCCATATCAATCATCTACAGTCATTTCTCTGCTAGAGTAAACGTTTATCTTCATCATCCGGAGTAATTTGCCTGCATCACCTGTAGTCATTTCCCTGATCAAGTGAAATTTACATCTGCATCATATGCACTCATTTCCAGTTCATGTAAAAATTCCATATTTATCACTTCTTAAAGTCCATTGGAAGATATTCATTTATAAACTGATTAGTTTTACCAATAGATTAGTTTGAGGCAGTGTAATGACCTACTAACCTAAGCTATAGTACACTTTTCTCATCTATGACTATAAGGAAATTCTCTTTTTTGAAATAGACGTGACCAAAAGAGCAAGTTTTAGTTTTGCCAAATTTGATTGGTAACTAGACTAAATTCGTCCTTTGCAGGGTGGGTAAAGAAGCAACAAATATTATTTATTATTAAGTGAAATTTGCGAGGTATTTTGATCCGAGACTGTTGGGGACTTTCATTCCATTTATTCGCTAGTGTAGCTTGTTCTGGAATGAAACAATTAGTACTAGAACAATCTTTGATCTACTGCGTAAAACTACTGAGATACGTTTAGGTAATGGTATTGCACTGGATCACCAAACATTTTTATTGTTTGACATGCTAAGAAAAACAAAACGAAATCACAATGCTAAGCCATTAAACAGGAAATTTCGAAATTATTGCTTTGTTGGATGCTACATTCCGGTGATGTATAATTAACTTCGCCTCTCTGTGAAATTGTGTGTAGGCGTGCAATAATCAAAGAATAAAGTGTTTAGTCGGGCATGTGGTCAGAGAGGTACCATTTGTAAGTTTTTTATTCCTCTTTTACGACAAACCTTACAGAATCTAAATATTCTTGTGCATTTATATGTGCAATAAACTGACACTGAAAGTGTGGCCAGGGGAGGAGAAATGTTTGGCGACCGGGCTTCTGTACAACTTTTTTGTCATCCAATCAGATCTATGAAGGTGTATTTCTTTTGCGTAGCTTCTTTGTATATATATATATATATATATATATATATATATATATATATATATATATATATATATATATATATATATATATATATATATATATATATAATCATGACTCCTTTGTCATAATTGGTTACATCAGTATGCAAAACAGCATCCTCTTTAGAATAATTTCATTTATGAGAATTACATAATCATCGACTATTAGAAAATCGGTAAATTCTATAAAACTTCCCATGCCTTGTAACATTTCTTAATATTTAGGTACCAGCAACTCGCAACACACAATTGTACCCAATTATTCGTCATCGGTGACCTGATAGATGATTGATAGATCTTTTTTGTCACTGACCTCCCATATCAAAGCTACGCCTTTTAAATATTTTTGAAATGACCAAGGTGCCTGTAAAACACTACGTTTGTCCATTGAACTGGTATGAGTATATTTTGGCCTCAACCAAACGATCCAAATATTTTTCAAGCACCAAAGATTTAATAGCTCTTAAAATTTTTATTTTCAAACTCTTAGTGTTCTTTTTTCTTCCATATAAAAACACGTTCGTTTTTTCACCAATCAAATACTACAATAAAAAGAAAAGGCAATAAATTCTAAATGTATTTTAGCAGCAACAGAGAGATAAAAACAACATTACCAAATCATCTGATGCTGCACCAAGTAAAGAGTCGTACCTCTAACCTAAAACAACTAATTTACGCTAATTTTGCTTTTGTAGAAAGTATCTGTCTGTCTTTAAAATGCTTGCAATACCAATGTACATAGGTATTTTGATTCGCATGTACCCATTGAGCATGAAGAAATTAGTGCAAACATCATTATTACCTACAAAATGTAGACAATAACAATAATCTTATGAATATTTATTTTCCTGTCATAATTTTAGAGGGAACATCCACGTATTGCTAATGTCAATATGTTTCTACAGTAATGAATGGAGACAATAACTTATAAGAAGCTGAGTGATGAACGAAGTGAAAGCTTGCAGTAATGCACAATATTAGTATGCGCCGTCTATGAAGAACAAAGACTACAATAAGGGGACAAAAAATGAATTACGAAGTATAACTCGTTTTCAGTGAAATCATTATCCAAATTCCGCTTCATTTCTAAATGTTTGCATAATGTACAAATCGTCACAAAGAAAATTACTAACATAATGGCGGTTTAACAGGGCCAGACTACAATAAAGAAAAGAATGTGTCATTACCATCTATGTCAACATATTCTTTGCACATGGATTTTATAATGGTTGCAAATCCTAAAAGATAATAATTTGGTAAAGAATAGTGTATATCGATATTATTAAAATTGTATACCATGCACTGATTCCGGGCTAGCGGGCAAGTCACCGTGTTCTATATCAATACACTACCGGCAGTTTCTACAAGAAGCTGATTTGTATTTAGTTACTCCATTTAAAATTGTCAAAAGAATAAATGTGAGTAAAATTTCACTGCCAATTGTCATGTAGAGACCTCTGGTGACTGAGAAGCATAATGTGTTTGCCTTTTCGAGTCTCAGATTCAGTCAATGTTGTTATGTAAGAACGTTTACTAGTAACTTCCCATGGGTTAGTGATCCTTCCCGGGCATTTTCGGGTTAATTTTGGCGAGTTTTTCTGTTGCTAGTTTGGTAGACACATACTTTGTCACAAATTAAAAACATAAGAAAGAAGAAATGTCCAAACACGTTTCTGCATAAGCTTGCTCGTTGACAGCTGGGGTTTTTTTTTACAGAAAAGTACCAATGATCAAGTTTGCTCAGGACAATTATCGCCAATTTCTCCAAAGTCTCAATTTAATAAAAAAAAATAAACTTGCCTCTAAGATCGAATAACATATTTAGTAGAATAAATTATTAGAAATTGTCCTTTTGATTAGAATTACATTGATAATTGACAAGACGACAAATGAAACAATCACAATGACAGGAATATCACGTGCAGTTTCATTTTTCTAATAAGTGGGACCTTTTCATAAGTCTGTCCTATGATTATGTTGGTGTTTGAAACCGCTACCTCCCGCATATGACGCGGTTGTTCTACAAACTTAGGCAACCGGATCGGTCCATCTTCAATGGAAGAACAATGAATACGTGCATACGGGTCTTTCATAATGAATCGTGGATTTTCGACCGGATTCAATCATGGAAATAATTCGAAGTAGTGATACAACATAATTTGTGGGAAATCTTCAGAAAATGGCGGAGACCTAGCTAACATGCTAATGTATTTTAGACAAAATTGAACAATGACAGAAGCATTATGATGCCTTCACTGAATTATTTGCACAAGTTCAGAAAAAGGAAATTTTCTGGGTAAGTTCATACTTGGAACAAGGAACTAAGGAATGTTTCAACCGAACAAAGTCATTCCGATCAATAAGTTTGCGGTGATGACTGTGTGACGTGTGCATGACACCAGTAGTGAACAAAGTACATTCATATGGAATGGTAGTATGGTCCCCTGCTTAGTATGCTCCCTGCGATGCACTTCGCTATAGCGGAGTGCATCGAAGGGAGCATATTAAGCAGGGGACCAGACTAATAAAATGGTGGCTACTGTGTATTATTTTCAGAGCTTTCCAAGCACTGATGGAATTACCTAATCGTTTTAAAAATATCCAATGGATGTGAAGGAATATTATGAGTAATTTGTATCACTGATTTTTGTTTTATCTGTGACAATGCTAAAATGTGCAAAATTTTAATCTGATCAGAAACTCTGGTCTACTTTCTTTAATACTGAACTTTTGTGAAAAATTGCAGCAAACTTTGAATTTATTTATCTTTTATTAGATTTCATATAACAAGAGATTGTGCAAGATAATGATTTTTGAGGTGGGGGATAGAGGGTAAATATCAGTACATGAGAGGCTATGCATGACAGTATATTTGGTGGAGGAAGAACCAAGAATAGAACCAACCAAGTACCCAATGTGTATCAATGGCAAGCTTTCTCACATACCGATGTTGTTCATCCCACGTTGACTGTTGAGATTTGTGATTGTTCTGTAAAGGGCGAGCGTCAGTCTTGGCATAAAAAGTATGTTTGTACATAGCTTAATTAAATATAGTTCTGGACCCATAAAATGTCTAATTAGAGAAGCTTAATAATGTAACAAAACAAAATAAACTTATTTCGCGAAGAGAAAAAAATTATTGTCAAAGAAACAAAGTGATAGTTTTTTCTTCGATTAAAGTCTAATACTTTTGGCATATATCCATAAAACTGTTTGACTAATTAAGATATCTTTATTTCCATTTCAATCCTGCATTAGTGTCTATATGTATAATAAGCTATTGTCGTAAGTACCCAAGCAGTGATCTAGATATGAATTTCAATCTTGCATTAGTCTCTATATGTATTGTAAGCCATTGTTATAAATACCTACGCAGTGATCTAGATATGAATTTCAATCCTGCATTACTGTCTATATGTATTGTAAGCTATTGTCATAAGTACAGAAGCAGTGATCTAGATATGAATTTCAATCTTGCATTAGTGTCTATATGTATTGTAAGCTATTGTCATAAGTACAGAAGCAGTGATCTAGATATGAATTTCAATCTTGCATTATTGTCTCTATGTATTTTAAGCTATTGTCATAAGTACCCAAGCAGTGATCTAGATATGAATTTCAATCTTGCATTAGTGTCTATAGGTATTGTAAGCTATTGTCGTAAGTACCCAAGCAGTGATCTAGATATGAATTTCAATCCTGCATTATTGTCTATATGTATTGTAAGCTATTGTTATAAGTACCCAAGCAGTGATCTAGATATGAATTTCAATCTTGCGTTATTGTCTCTATGTATTTTAAGCTATTATCGTAAGTACAGAAGCAGTGATCTAGATATGAATTTCAATCTTGCATTAGTGTCTGTAGGTATTGTAAGCTATTGTCGTAAGTACCCAAGAAGTGATCTAGATATGAATTTCAATCTTGCATTATTGTCTCTATGTATTTTAAGCTATTATCGTAAGTACAGAAGCAGTGATCTAGATATGAATTTCAATCCTGCATTATTGTCTATATGTATTGTAAGCTATTGTTATAAGTACCCAAGCAGTGATCTAGATATGAATTTCAATCTTGCGTTATTGTCTCTATGTATTTTAAGCTATTATCGTAAGTACAGAAGCAGTGATCTAGATATGAATTTCAATCCTGCATTATTGTCTATATGTATTGTAAGCTATTGTTATAAGTACCCAAGCAGTGATCTAGATAAGAATTTCAATCTTGCGTTATTGTCTCTATGTATTTTAAGCTATTATCGTAAGTACAGAAGCAGTGATCTAGATATGAATTTCAATCCTGCATTATTGTCTATATGTATTGTAAGCTATTGTCATAAGTACACAAGCAGTGATCTAGATATGAATTTCAATTTTGCATTAGTGTCTATAGGTATTTTAAGCTATTGTCGTAAGTACCCAAGCAGTGATCTTGATATGATTTTCAATTTTGCATTAGTAGCTATATTTATTATAATCTATTATCGTAAGTACAGAGGCAGTGATCTAGATATGAATTTCAGTCCTGCATTATTGTCTATATGTATTGTAAGCTATTGTCATAAGTACCCAAGCAATGATCTAGATATGAATTTCAATCTTGCATTAGTAGCTATATTTATTGTAATCTATTGTTGTAAGTACAGAAACAGTGATCTAGATATGAATTTCAATCCTGCATTATTGTCTATATGTATTTTAAGCTATTGAGTCTCGATCACACATGCACACACACACGCACACACACACAGACACGCACACTTATCAATCGCTTGCATAACATCTTTATACAGGCATCGCCGCATCCAGTTGGACACATTGACACATACACATGCAAATAAAAAATACTACACTAAATAAAAAATATCCAAAACATGTACCACACATTATTATCAATTGCCATTCGAATACAAAAATGCGCATCCATGACCAATATACACTCGAATACAAATAAATTTATCTATGACCAAAATTTCGCGTTGAAGTACAGTTTATTACTCTGAAATATTTTGGCATTTGATCTAGAGACTAATCATCTTTCAGTAAGTTACATTATTGTGAAGAGGTTCATTCATTGATTCTCATTGATGAATAATTGACCGAAAGCCACGACTAGCAGCTAAAAATGAAAACCCCAGTCTGGTCTGCTTGCTCCTTCATATTACTGGTGTTGTAGAAAGAATATGCCATTTTTCATAATCGTCCGCTTATTACACCGGAACCGTCATGTTTGGTTTATAGCTTGATTTTGAAGCTTATCGATACATCAAGCAGCATACGACATTGCTAGGATGGCTATTAGCTGTATGAGATAATTAATATTGGCATAGTCTTCAGAATGTATTATTATTATTATTATTATTGTTATTACTATTATTATTATTATTATTATTATTATTATTATTATTATTATTATTATTATTATTATTATTATTGCTATTATTATTATTATTATTATTATTATTATTATTATTATTATTATTATTATTATTATTATTATTATCGCAATTAAATAAAAAATGGTTATTGTGTGCAGATTTGATAAAGCTGAAAAGTGCATATTAGTTTTTCTTTAAATCCAGAGAATCAAAATCATCAACTGGGTTTAAAATTAATGTAACCACCAAATTCAATTTAATTATTTACTCAGTCACTTATACCAGTGAAAGGATATTATTTCATAATTTAAAATTGCTTGCATATTTTGGGAAATACGGTGATGTTTGTATTTGAAATGAGACTGTGATAGGACAACATGTTTAAGATCTTCGCTTATAAAAATTGTTGATGATTTTGTCGTTAAAGAAAAGTATTCAGAATATTGTTTGTAAGGTTCAATATAATAGATGGATTTACCAATTAGATACATTATAATACTAATAATAATATTATAATAATATGTGGCGATATGCTCCCTATCCAACATTATGTATTAAGATCGCAAAATGGATTTTAAAAAGTAATGCAAGGTCTTAAATAGTTGAGTGATAATTAAGTACTAAGCATTGGATGTTTATTAGCTGCTCAAATGTGTCTATTATTATCATCACACTAAACCATACTTTAATTTACAGTTTCTCCATCTCATCAGAAAGATTTGTACACTAGAAGTTGTTCATCTCACATATGAATGTTTTAGCGCAAATATAGACTAATTGGTACTTTATTTCTAGAAGTATTGAACAGTACAAATTCCTATATGATATGGTTTGAACATCTAATATTCAATAACCCGTATTCAAAACTTTTCCGACATTCAATACATTGAGATGTAACAGATTTGGAAATGTCAATTATCGTTATCATTAAATTATAATAGTAAAAAAATAATTGGGATATATATATATATATATATATATATATATATATATATATATATATATATATATATATATATATATATATATATATATATATATATATATATATATATATATATATACGTCACATTAATATATGTTAAAATAATAATGGTTGTGTGTCACAGAATCCTCAAATTAAAATATGAAATACTGATAAACAGTAGAACAGTTCAAAACGTGGCTGTTACACGCAATATGATATGAAATTTAACTTCGATGATGTATGACATTATTGTTTCAAAAAGCTGTCGTTTTCTTTGACGGATTGATTATTATATCTGTTCTCTTTCATTTGCTATTTCACTTATTTGATACAAAACGAACATATTGAGTTATTAATGTATTTTCCTAACCTGGCTAAAAATGTAACAAAGGATTGAAATCCCAGAAGGCTTGAAAGAGAATTAAATAAGGGACTGCAGACAAAACCAAGGTAGTTTCCGAAGTCGATGAAATGTAACATGATTAGGTTGTCCCATCTCAATCGTTGACAAGTCCGTATAGACGAGAACAGGGTCGATGGCTCCCTTTTGCACTGATGTAATAATCTCTCTGCAAGTGGATATATATATATATAAAGAATATAAATCATATGGCGAATAACAACCCTTTCATGCATACTGGATCCACCAAGGGATCACGTGTGTCAGGGATTGTTTATTAAAATAGATGCAATAAACTGACGACGAACAGTACGAAACTATTAACTAACTAGCCTAAGCGACGTTAGTTACTTGGTCAGAATAAATGGTATCCTACCAACCTTTTCTTTCTATTCATATCTGAGTAGGTCATCACGGTTTGTTTGTTTGGCCCTTTGGATTGCCTCCGCAATTAGGTCTTTGTAGTAGCCTTGGTAAATTAAATGTTTAGCCAGCTCTTCAGACCTTACTAGGAATCTTTGATCGTCGGAGCAAATTCTGCGTATCCTCAGTGCCTAGCTATATGGAATGTTCCTAATGCAGTATTTTGGATTATAGCTGGTTGAAAGGAGATACTGGTGTCTGTCTGATGGTTTCGAGTAAATGTCTATGTATAATTTGTTTTCCACCAGTCTGTTTGTTGTGTCCAGGAATATATGGTTAGAGTTGGAAATTTCTGCCGTGAATTTTATTGAAGGATGGAAGTTGTTTGCCTTTGATATGAAGTCATCAAGACTTTCTCTTCCATACTGCCACTTCAATTCTATATCATCGATAAAGCGTACCCACTGGTATGGTGTACGCTCAACCGATGCCAAGAGTTACCCCTCAAGTTTTCCCATGAAAATGTTAGCATACGAAGGGACCATTTTAGTACCCATCGCAGTTCCATTGATTTGTATGTAGTTTTCTCCATTAAATTCTAAGTTGTTGTGTTTTAGAACAAGCTCCAGGAGTTGGACTTAGAAGTGCGTGGGTTGATTGTTTACAGTTCTTGTTTCCCATGCTTCGCTACATGCCTGTAACCCTTCGTTGTGCGGTATGTTGGTGTACAAAGATGTGGCGTCTAAGGAAGCAAGTAATGTATCTGGCAGTAATGGTTCACTAGCTTTGCTTTTTATGAGATAATATGTCGTGTCTTTAAGATATGATGGTAATTTGTGGACATGTGGTCTCATAAAATGATCTAAATATTCTGATATCCTTTCTGTGGGGTGCCCGTTACCTGAGATTATAGGTCTGCCAGGGTTTCCTTGTTTGTGGATTTTGGGTAGAAGATAATATCTACCTGCTCTTGGGTTTTCTGGGCTTAAGTAGTTTTTCGTTTGCTGGTCTATGTGTCCACTTTGGTACGCCTCTTCAATAACATTAGTGATGATTTTTGCATATTCCAGCGTTGGATCATGGTCCAGTTTTTGGTAGAACCTAGCGTCACTTAGTTGTCTACTTGCTTCACTATTGTAGTCTTCCCTATTCATAACGACAACAGCGGAGCCCTTATCGGCAGGCTTAATTATAATGTCTGTTCTGCTTTTCAGTGCATGCAGGGCATCTGTTTCTTCTTTCGTCAAATTAGAATATTTATTAGTATGGTTGATATGTCTGGAAGTATCGTTTTCAACCGAGTTGATAAAGGCTTCCAGATTCGGAATTGAACTTTTTGGTGGGGTCCAGTTACTTTTCTTTCTAAATGTGGGTTGGTCGCAGCTTATATTTGCCTTTGATTTGTTTGTTGGTTGCAAGGCAAAATGGACTTTGAGTCTTAGTCAGCGGATGAACTCTTCGGTGTCATTCTTAAGATTCCCTCTGTCGTATGTTTTTGGACGGGGACAGAAACTCAAACCTTTCGATAAAAGTTTTATTTCTGCATCAGTAGGTTCTAAATTGGAGATGCTGACTACTGTGTTAGTAACAGTTGCATTAGTGTTTGTTACAGAGTGCTTGCGATTCTTCCTTTTGCGGCGATTTTTCTTCTTTCGGTTGTCTTTAGAAGAAATTTCGTCAATTGAAGTTTCTTCACAACAATCCTTTGGTTGTAGATCATGACTTCTAAGTTTTCTATCTCTGCCTTTGTATAGTTTCGAAGAGAGTCTTTGTTGATGTTTATTTAATTTGGAGTAAAATGTTTTCAATTGTTTTTCTGTTGAGACGGAATTGAGCTGATGTTTTAGTTCTTTAATGGTTGCTTATTTGACTAGATATTGATGGTTTACGTTTTTACTAAGTAGGGCTGTGAGTTTCATGGATGCGTCGTGAGTTATTTTATTCCATCTTTTGTTGAATATGTTTGAGTTCTTGCCAATAATTTGCGGTTTCACATGAATTTGAAGACCTTTAGTGACTGTATTTGTTTCGAGGAAATGATGCAAGAAAGTGCAATGATGCTTTAGGCGAAGTAAGACATCAGTTTCATTGCGTAAAGTTTTGAATGTTTTCTGTATTTGTTGAGAGATCCTCTCCATTCTAAGAGATACGACATAAATTTAAGTATAAGAAGGAAACAATAGAACGGATACAGTAGCACGACATAAATACAGGACCGAAAATGGTGTTATATCATACCAAAGGTAGATCATACCATACGAGGTAGGTAATATAAAGAATACAAATCATATGGCGAATAATAAACCTTTCAAGCGTAATGGATCCACCAAGAGATCAGGTGTGTCAGGGATTGATTAAAATAAAAAAGGATAAACCTTCATAGATCTGATTGGATGACAAAAAAGCTGTACAGAAGCCTGGTCGCAGAACACTTCTCCTCCCCTGGCCACACTTTCAGTGATATAATACTTATCGCTATTGCTAACAACCACAGCTGGATTTCTGAAACCAGTAAGGAAAAGGAATCATACTGGATACGCCGCCTTAGAACAATGAAACCAAGCGGTTTAAACCACGAAGACTAGAAAATGAAAACTATGCACTAGTAGAATTTAACATTTTCTAAATCTTCTTATTATCCTTCAATTTTTACTATAAGAATAACCGGTATAGAATAAAATATCCGGGATATAATCTGCGTTACATAAATGTACAAAAAGTAAAAGTAGATGTCGCTTTGGCCTGTAGACTTTTAGTTTCCGAAACTAGTCTATACAAGCTGGTTATATTTATAGTTTTAACACATGTGGCGAAAGCCATGTAGAGGTTGACAAACAACGTTTTTGTGTTTATTTGTTTGTCGTATATATGTTTTGTATTTGCCTTTGAAAAAACTCAATAAGAGTCGAAAGCGCTTAGGCTAGTTAGTTACTAGTTTCGTACTGTTCTTGGTCAGTTTATTGCATATATATATATATATATATATATATATATATATATATATATATATATATATATATATATATATATATATATATATGTTTGTCTACATATACATATTAACTACATAAACACGCGTTCGCGTTGACAAATCTTACTTCTGATTCTGTGTTCATGTTTGTTCCGGTATTATGGGTGTCTGATCGTCTTCTATCGATGAATAAATAGTTCATCAATCGATTCATTGATGTATATATATATATATATATATATATATATATATATATATATATATATATATATATATATATATATATATATGGTCTTCAATTTTTAGGTTTTTATAAATTTTTTATTGTCACATGATTATCGATAATAAATGCAACGTTGGTTAATTAATCTCTCCATCCACACCTCTAAACACGAAATAATACCAATACATATTTTACGAAAATCAATAATCTTTTTCCCCAGTGTTTCCGTGAAATGTTTTAATCAGTGAAGGACGATTCTGGCATCCAAAATGACGACGACTTAAAATCGATACAGAACATGAAATGTTTAATGAGTTTGCTAACAAAACAGGTGTGATTTAGACGGTTTTGTAAGGGTCACATGCATTTGAAATTCCGTTTTTTGTAGACAACACAACATTGCCCTTGTTGATTTTTGGATATGGTGTTTCTAAACAAGAATCTAACATTAAGTATAAAAGTCCTGGTGCACCTAGACGTAATATCAATGAATAGAATTTCATAGAAATACTAAAAGGGAAAAAAAATAAGTAAAAAACTTAATTCGTAGAGTGATATCTAGAAAAGCAGACAGCAAAAGCGTATGGTGGACGTACTGTTTTAATTAAAAGGCATCTTTTATACATTCAATGATAGTAAGTCCTGTAATTTGTTTACTTCAACCTTGGTTTCTGTTACCTTGTTAAAGTGACATATGCTGACTTACCAGGTAACATTCAAATTGGATCAATCTTACCAAAACCTGTAATTTTATTTGTTTTAAGAATTGAATTTATAAAGATACTCGGTTTGAAATTAATTATCTTTAGAAATTAAATAATGTTTTAGTTAGAGAAAATGTATTTTGACTAATTCAAAATGTCAAGGAAAATATTTGCTTTGATTATGCACGTGCATTCTTAAGTTTGATCATGACACCACGCGACGCTCGATAGTAATGACTTATTATTTTAATATATTTGACTTGGATACAAAATAACAGATCTGAGTTTAACATTGCTTATTTAAATTCGGCAAAACGACTAATGTTCAATCATGGTTACACTACAAACTTATATTAAATTCCCGATGAATCACGTCTCAATGAGCCTTTCTTATAACTTGCAAGAAACTGGTTTACCCATCAGTGATGTCAAAGAAGGTTCATGCAGTGATGGTTGACACCTAATTCCTCAGGAATTTAATATGAAAATGATGAGCACTACTTCTATATGTTATGTCCTTGTTTATATAGGCTGTGTTTCATGTAATGATGACATATTTTTTTTAAAAAAAAATCTTTTCATTTTTTACTTTGGTAAACAACAAAGGACGCTTTACTTCAACTCGTATGTAAACATTAGAATTTTACAAAAAATAGTTTTGGTAGTCGTGGCACTCCAGAATTTAATTACCTGAGTAATATGACGAATGTGTATTATTGGTAAAAAAAAATGGTGGTAATGTATATACTACTTTTCATTTTTCATGTACTCGTTGTGTCAAGAACTGGTCATCAGTTCAAACACTTAAGAGCAGATGTATAAGTAGATGAGACAAAAAATGATTTGCTTTCTTTCCGAGTGTCATTTATTTTCAACCTTAAAAGCCATTAAGCTTTGTGAGTACTGCCAAAATGTATATGAGAACCAAAATCTGCTTCAGATATTTTAGAATTTGCTGAACTTTGTGTGATTAAAAATACGAAAAGTCATCATCTTGTCATTGTTCTTTAAAACACAGACTTGCAAGTTTTTTGGTAAATATTAACTTGTGAAGATGACTGTAATTATAAGCCAGAGAATAGTATCCGTGTTTACGTTCAATTAAATAATGCAAGTAAATGATCTACCACTAGTCTGTAATGAGCATTATCTTTAATTGTTACACATAATTACTATGAATTCTTATGATGTCCAATGTCTTCAAGTAAATATCAATCCCAGAGGTGTGTGAAACCCAACTGGCATCTATGTACGTTTCTAAGTGCTGTCAACATTGGTTGCTTAGACTATTTTGAGGACAGTTAAAAATTGGATACACATCTTCTAGTGTCCTCTGCACTGGTGTCCATAATTCCTTCAGCACCATAATCGACCAAATTTGAGATGGAAATCCTGACAGGAGCTTGCAGCTAACCAGCAATCCACAGAGTTTGAGGAAATGACTGAACAGTTCGCACTCTGTGTTTGGCCAATGCTTCTTTCCAGATATCTAATTTTTCATTTATTTTTAGAAGAAATGTTGAGTGAAGAGCTGCAATAGGCATGTCATTTAAAGAATCCAGAATACAATATGCATGTCAATTAAATGATCCAGAATACAATATGCATGTCAATTAAAGGATCCAGAATACAATATGCATGTCCATTAAAGGATCCAAAATACAATATGCATGTCAATGAATGGATCCAGAATACAATATGCATGTCAATTAATGGATCCAGAATACCTTCATCCTCTCATTGAAGTAGAAGAGGTTATAGCAGAATACCAGAACAACAAGGTATACATCTCTCCATGATCTTTCAACCTGCTGAATGTGTACACTGTTTCTAATTATCATACTGCCACGACTGATTCCTCTCTGTTGTATCATGTAATTGGCAACACACACATTTTCCAGTTATCATACTGCCAAAACCAGTGCCTCACTGTTATATCATGTAATTGGCAACATAAACTTTTCCAGTTATCGTACTGCCACGGCTGATTTCTCTCTGTTGTATCATGTAATTGGCAACACACATTTTCCAGTTATCGTACTGCCACGACCAGTGCCTCTCTGTTTTATGATGCAATTAAAACAGACACATTTTCCAAACCCTTATATGACCTAACTAGTTGGGGAATACCACAATTTTCGACTGCCATTAAGAAGCACTGAAAGATTGTTTCCGCTCTGTTGTCACCCTTGCATTGCAGATACACAATCAAACGACTAAAACCATCAATCCTCACTGCAATAATCATATGCCAGTAAATAAGCTTGTGGTTAGTGTCAGTATACCACAGGTGATTGGTATCTTTACATTATACACATCTTTGAAGACCCCCATTTTTTCTTTCTTCTACGTCCTTCTCATCAATACAATTTATGATTTCTCTTAGCCTTCATCTTTGTACATAGACACCTCGAAGTTTCAGTATTTGTCTAAGAATATTTGAAAACTCCAACTTAGTAATGTCATACTTTCGCATCGTACGATAGACTGTACTCTCTGACACAGATAACAATTTGTCAATATCACTGATCATATACCCATCATTAATTAGATTTTTGTAAAATGCGTTTTGGTATGTCAAATTCTGGTGGTCCAGATTTGATCATTCTCATTTGCCTCTTAATTCTCATTTGTACCATATTTTATACATTCAATTCGCAGTTTGATAATTTTTCTTTACTTGAAAGCCCTAATTGATGTAATTTTTTGTGCTGATAATAAGCGCACAATATCTGGAGATACTTTTTGTTTATCAAAATTACCAGCAAATTTGTCCAAATCAACTTTTTTTAAAACACAACATATCTGTGGTGCATCGAGGTGCCATTTTAAAATATTTAGAACACATCATGCAGTGCTTGCAGCGGAATGTTAAGTATATCCAGAAACTAAACATTACCAACAAATGAGCACACCATCTACAATATACACCATTGTTTATACATGTGAGAAGATATACAATAATAATGAAATCAACAAATGGAAAGGAAGCGATTACAATGGGATATCTACAATATTAAATCAATAAACAATTACAAATTTTCATGCTAGAACTTTGATTAAACGTGTATTTAGCTCAGATTAGGTTACTTGTAAGTAACAGAACTACACTAGAAAAATTAAAGCCATTTTAAACTATTACTATAAAAAATTAACAAATTAACAAACTAGTACTTTCAAGTTCTGCTCCCTAGAGCCAGTCGCTTTAGGTCCTTGTTCTGGTCATTTTCAGGTTCGGTCCAGAAAGGTTTTTGTCCTATGTTATTTCGGCTACGTTTGAACCCTTAGTTATTTGATGGATTTTTTTGTACCATCTTAAATTTGTATAAAAGAAAAAGACATTAAAAATACATTAACACTGTGATTATGTTTTGAGTTTTTGGTCTTTAGATCTCGTCATGAAATAATAGGCCTGTGGCATAAGTTTACTTTTGTACTGTCAGTTATCCTAATTGCTTGTTTTGTTGTCATATCATGTTTACATTGATAGCATTTCAAGATTAATTAAGCAGAATGCAAATATGATATGAGAACAGAGCATGATTTTGAATAGACGCAATGTGATATTTTAATTTGGGAACGAAAATTATGTTCATGTTATATGTGTGAATATTCGGAACGTACAGCCGAGCATAAAACAAAAACTGCCAACATCGTCCGGGATCCAGTTAGAAATCTGGTACTTCAATCGAATATGACTGGTACATATTTCTAGCCAGTACTTATGAGCATAAAATAATACCCATATGCTACGTTTTTCAGCTTATTGGTATCGTTGGTTATTACAGCGATATGACACGTTACCTCAATAAACTGATGGAAAAGTCTCACTTCTGTGTATACATGAATTTACCATGCACCGTGAAAGTAGCCACAAAGTTGAACATAACGAAATAACATAATGGCAAAGTGACCACACGAAATTGTATCTGTATACATGTAATACAAAATTAACAATGACACGTAAATAATGACAACCTGAAAAGATATTAACCGTTCAGCATGAGTTGACAAGAATACACAATAACAAACACCATGAAATGGAAAACGAATAATCAAAAGGGATTTTACTATATTATACCTTAATGAAAGTAGATATTTATAGGTTACTGCATTTGTATGGGAAAATATAAACGAGTTTTTCGGATGGATATACTGCACGACCTTGGGAGTGCAGTATATCCTTCCGACAACAAAAGTTCATATTTTCCCACACAAATACAGTAACCTTTTAATTATATGCTCATTTCTTATTCTTCCCAAGGCTTAAGTATATAAACAAAAATACACTGAATGAAACAAAGTAACTAAATGTATGCCGTATTCCGAACTAAATACATAAGCGTTCATGGATCATTACACAACATTATTAATGAGCGCATAAACCCGCATATATAAATATGAAGTTGGTCGCGCGATAGTCTAAGTTTCGAAAGAAAATGACGCTTGCTGTACTTAAAATTGAAATTTGGTGTAATATTGTTAATGAATACGCATTGCAACAACTTTTCCATTTGATGTGGAATGAATACCTTTTGGTGTTTTTGTCGATTCAACGCAATCTTTTGCTTAATGTATGGATATATCGACATGAAGTGACTTGAATCGGTTTCCAGCAGCGTTTGCCAATTGAATATTTTGAATTGTGTTCACATCGGCATACGTGTTTCTTTCCTGTCATTGAATGATTCATAGCACAATACGGGAAAATTATGAAGCCTTTCCATTGCAATTATCGAAAAGATGCTGAGGAATTTAATGTTTATTTCATTTTGAGTGCAGTAAGGATGATGTATCTACACTTGGAATATACTCGAAATTATAGAACAATTTCAAAATGTGTAATCAACCTTGAGAACCCATAACATGGCTCATTTAATTCAGATTTACAGACCTACACAAGTATATTTTTGAGGAAATTCAGGATGTAAATTGTAAGTATATTTTTTCCCATTTTTGTTAACAGCTAAAGAAGATAGTTTATGTGTATAACTTGCGATTTATTGTGAGGAACCTCTATAGCGTCTATATGTAGTTAAATCTGAAACAATGTATCAAAAAAGTAAACGCGGAATGTGCCAAATCAGTTTGTATGTGTCAGTCTATGAAACATTTGCTGGTATGTGGCAGTCCATGAAATATCTGCTTTAGTTCATTCCTAAAAATTGCTTACGTTAGAAAATAGTTCCTTTGCACGTGGGATACAGTATGGTGCTCAATATCGGTGAATATTGCACGATTCTGACAATGTAAAGTTAACGGAGAAAAAAGATGAGCATATAATAATACTGAGAACTAACTATACCATGTGAACGGGCTAAGAACATTGGCAAAGCACCGACAACAGGGCCAACTGTATTAATAATGATATATAATATTGGTAGAGATCGAATAGTGAAATCTTGACTGCCTGCAGCAATTATCACGGTCATATTAGGGCTTAGCAACTCCATATTAGGTTAACTGGACCTTATATAACATTTTAAGGATCAGTTGTATTGTCTTTTGACCTTTGATCATTATTGATGAATCTTACATTTCGTTGTGTTGAAATTACATCATGACCTTGCTACTCTAGATAAAGCTCAGCTGACCTCACATATAACTTATAGCAGCATTTATAGAATCATCTGTCCCCCAAAAGATGACGAATGTAACATTAAGCAAAGTTGAAATATCATGACTGGTGAACTCTTTGATATAGCTTTATGGGTTAGCAACCCCGTATAAGTTTCAGTTTACCTTTATAACACTTCAAGAACCATATCTGCCCTACATTTGGCTAAATTGATATAATATCTTAACAACTCCGTATAAGGTTGAGTGTACCTGATATAACACTTAAAGAACCATTTCTAGCGTCATTTGACCCCAAATCATGACTGGTGAACCCTATATTGTGCTACATTGATGTAACATCATGGATAGGCAACCCTTTACAAGAGCTGATCTGTCATAAAGCTTAAAGGAGCATTTATAGCATTATTTGCTCCCAAATCGTGAATGGTGGACCATATATTATGCTACATTGATATCATATCACGTCTTAGCATCCTAAGAATAAGATTTAATTGACTTGATATAACGCTGACAGGATCATTTGAAGTATCACTTGACCCCCAACTCATATCTGGTGAACCATACATTAAACTAAGCAGAAACATGAGACAGCTACAGAGTTCCATATACCAGAGTATTGCAAATAAAGGTGACCTCAGGAGTAAGCCATACAGGAGCAAATGTTGCATGCGTAGGATCATGGCTAATTAAACCTAAATAATTCTCTGAAAACCAGAATACAGTCAAAACACACGTAAACATACATTTCCCTATTTAACACAATTATGTCCCGAGAACCAAGAATACATTCAATGAGCTCAAAAATCTGACGAAACTATACATGATCAAAGAATAAAGCTACCCAAAATGATTGCTCAGGTGTATTAGAAAAATCGAAAGTACACTATATTTAGCTGCTATTCAAATAGGGAAAATTGATTTTACCAGGTTAGACAGTTATAACTTTTGAAAGTGTAATAAATGAATTAATAAATATTGTTAAATGTTAAATAAAAATGTTTTCTCTTTTTTTCAGGCTCTACATCTGAAGTCCAGAAAGTGAAGCGGAACTAGTAGTGCTTTTGCAGAAAGCACATCTGAAGTAAAGCTAAGCTATATACTCTTGTAAACCATACTACACGGATCATTCGTGCACCGAAATAAATGCAGTTAGAAGTTATTTTAACATCGCATAAGCTATGAAAGGTCTCCTGAAAATACCCAGCAAAACCACATCAAGACAATTTTAATTGAAAATCTAACCTTGTGCTAAATACGAAAATTTAGAGAGCCATCAGGTTCACACATCCCTGGTCAATACAATCAAAGCGTGCATTTGAAAATTTGTATTTTTCTGATAATAATGGTAAGGGATAGAGTACCTATTTCAGATAATAAAAGTAAAATAATCAAAAACAGAATATTGTATATGTTCTATCGCAATTGTAAAGTGGATTTGTTTTATGTGCGTGCCAGAATAAATGGTCCTTCTGAGACATCAAACACTGGCATATTCTTTATTATGTCTCATCCTAAGAAAATTATTACATCTGCTCATTAGACATGCCCATGAGGATTTTGCTAGTGCGATATTAATTTCCTATCACACTACAAGTTTTGTTGGGGAATTCATATCAATTATGCTTCTTAGCAAATCTGGATATTGAAATGTACTTCGCTTTAGCTGGACGTATAACACATTTAGTGAGGGTTTCCTCGTGGACATGCAAATCTGTTAGCCACAAACAATCTAGTAACCTAAAAGAAAGAGTGAAGACAACAAGCTATATAAATTAAAACAAAAATAATTTATTTTTCTTGAAAACATGAAAATATGTTAAACAAGACATACGCTTTACAGAAATGATCAAAACTGTTTGTTCAAAATAGAAACAAGTCCTGTATAAAATTCTAAATACAGCTAACAGAAAATTCAAGATTTTACACAATAATGCACAGATTGTGTTGTTCCGTTCCAAGTTAGAATATTTTCGGATAATACCTTTGTCCAAATCAATAATGTTGTTCTCCAGGAAAAAAAAATTATTCAGAAAAACGAAGCAAAATTAGCTCCTCTAACAAAACATGTTATTCAACGTAGACATACGAATAGTCAATTTCTACTAGCACAAAAATGACCTTTAAAGGTAATAGCAGTTGTATAACTCTAATATGTTACAATGCACGTACTCTGACTGTACGACTACGACTGTGTCTCGCTACGAATTTAATACTGACTATTTTACAAAAATACGGCAGTATATAAACGACGCTAATAATTTGTTTGAATTACACGCGCACGGAGGAAGCGTGCAATTTCGTAATTCATCTGGACATTAGGAAATCCTGACCAAATATTAGCCATACGTTTTTATAGCTATTCCTGAATGTTTACTTATAATGAATTTGTCATCATACACAGCACGTGCTCAAAAGAGTTAAATTTACGACTCGAGTAAACTCGATGTTTTTCAACAACATTATTAGACTGATATTAATATAATTATATTATTAATTACATTAAATGAAATAAAAATGAAATAATTTTTTATACAGAATTCATTCCTTAACACACAATTAAACTACAGAGAGGTAACTATATATATATATATATATATATATATATATATATATATATATATATATATATATATATATATATATATATCACTATAGAAATAACCTTTTCAGCCAATTATATTTTATACCGCATAGTATACAAGTTTTCAAACTGAGTTTCACTATATGGGATGTATGTATGAAGAAGAAAATGTTTAATTCTAAGATGGAACAAGATTCATAAAGTTGAATCGGGTTAATGGTAAGTAAACTTTACTTTTGCATCTACCACTGTTCTGTAATTGAAGAACGGATGTATCGTGGAGTCGCAAACATGGTATATGTAGCTATTTGCACCTGTTGTCACCTGAGCGTAGATGTTTCCACTGACAAAATTCGCGAAATTCGCACTTTATAGAGCCTCTAACTTCAGTTTGGTGCAACGTAAAATAGTCAACAATGGCTTGATGGCTCAAAAAGTATCTCAGGAGTAAAACAAGCCATATAATATGATCGCATACCGCGTAGAAACGAAAATGGCAAAAGGAATCTAGAGTCATGGGTGGAACGAAGTGTTTGGAAGTTACATACCTTGTCTCTTATATAGTATGACAGGGATGGTCCAATGTCAGAATGGTGTGGTATTTTTGTCACTCTGTATGACTTTTTTCCATAAGATTACTGTTTGGGTTTTTTTTTTACATCAAGCTCGCGTCGAGTACATGTGCCAACTCATAGAAGCTACTGGTAATTTTTCTCGCGAACCACATTAGACCGAGCCATTGACTCGAAACTTCGCAGAGAGATGTTAAATTGCAGCGCTCAGTAATCGTGAGCTCTTTTCACCACTTGACTACTGGGGGTGGCGTTGTTGAAAGAGTAGCGGAGAAGATTGACATTCTCAATATTGTTTAATTTGAAAATTAAATAATGGGATAAAGTCACTGATTCAGTCTTCTATTACGATATCCTTATGCACAAAATGAGACATGAATTTATAATTTTCTAAGGAAGTATTGTTGTCAGGTACAAGTTTGCGTGGCTAGGGAATCAAAATGGCGGACATGGAAAAGCACACTTTTGATAACGTTGCACGAACTCGAAGGATAGGGACAAAGATTTTCATAGGACTAGCGGTAACATTAATACAAGTGCTAATCTCAGTTAGCATTACATATAATACTGTTTCTGTTGGCATACGCCAATGTAGGAACGTATGTGAAATTCAAGGTCACATTGGTACATATATTTGACATGGGTATTGTATGACTGGGACAAAAGCGTTTATGGGGACAAACTCATTTATTGGGATAAACGTTTTTATGGGGACCGACACTTATATCGGAACAAGGGAGAATCATAACTGGGTAATTGCTATAGTCTGTTTTTATGTTGGAAAACATATTGGGTCGTACGGGGAATATTAATGCTAACATTTTATATGACACACACACATACACATTTCTGCGTACTATGAAAAGCATTTAATTTCGATTACAATCAAATACACTACGTATACAATCCAGTAGCCATTACAATCCAGGAAACAAAATGCACATTTAAGCACCCACTCTTTTAATAATTCAATACACACAATATTAAGTCTAACATCCACTTTTTAATTACTATTCAATACAACACATACACAATCCAGCGCCTTTTCTTTGATATTGTTGAATGATTATTAAATTGATGCTTTCCAATATTCCTATTTGAACTATGCAGATAAAACATCTATAAACGTAAGCCTAAGTTTACTTCCGACACTCATATTCCCATTGTTTCCACCTTCCAATAAGAAGTCATTCGGACAACGTTCGTTTACTTACCAAGACCCAGTTAGGTTGAAAGAATCGCACATAATTCTGGACACAAGGACACTATGTCATCATCAAGAAATGCTCTTAAAACTCCTTTTTTTCCACTACAGATATAGTTTTAAAGACTTATTTTTATTCTTCCTAAATTATTGCCAGGGTTATTTTCTTTTCAATTTCATGTTCATGAGTTTAATTTTGTAATTTTGTTGTATATGTTTTTTATGTTATCTGATAAAGCTCATATAACCTCTAAAGAGCATGCGCTAAAATAAGTTCATTGTTGTTGTTGTTACTATTATTATTATTATTATTATTATTATTATTATTATTATTATTATTATTATTATTATTATTATTATTATTATTATTATTAGTGATACCTGTTCTAACCTAAAAGAGTTTACGCAAATTTAAATGGGAATAGGTATATACTATCTAACACGCGGTACATACTATCCAAAGCCGTTTTCTAGTGTTTTAAATATCAATAGCTACTATCTGATGAATTCGTTATGCTGTAGAAAAAGGAGATGAAATCACACAAATATACTAAGCAATACACCACTACCAAAAAAATCTATATGCATTCTCTAAAATCCCTTTCTCCCAAAGAAGAATGGTGTGCGTGTGTGAATTCTTATCTAACTTATTCATTATGAAAAGGGGGTGGATTCAAAACATTCAACCAACCCCTTCTCTATGGTACTTTTCTAGGGAATGACCTCCCACGATGTAATTTGCCTAGTGTGAATGGATTGAAAGAATAATACAGATCTCTGAGCAAGTATATTGAATAAATAAAACAATGAGCCCCCTTTTCAATGAACAAATATAAAATAAAATCAGTTTAACAATAGAATTGCAAACGGAGAGAAATCAATTTCTTTTACGACAAAGAAAAAGAATATGTATGAACATGTACTCAATAAAAGCAAATACAAATTTCATTTTACTATTAATTGTCAATGACAGAATTAATACAGATTTTAATCATAGCGGACGGGTCGTGACTTTGAGATCTACGATGAATGACATCATCACGTATCTTTCCTCGAACATCAATTTTTTCCGTTCCATCCTGCCCTTCCAACCTTTGTCCTATCGTCTTTGACTGGGACCCTTGCTAGTCGAAACTTGAACAATTTGACTATAGTACCTCGAATCTAGAACTAAAATTTTGCTGTGGACTTTTTTGAAGAATTTTCGCTGCAGGTATTGTCTCACGAATTGGTTGAAGAAATTTGCCGAGGAAGCTGTTTCCTTAAAAAATTGTTTTGAAATAGACAATAGGTCACCGTTTTTTTCCAAATATATATATATATATATATATATATATATATATATATATATATATATATATATATATATATATATATATATATATATAACTTTGCAAGCTCACATAGTAAACTGCCTAATTCTGTCTTACGTGACTCGCTCGCTGACTAACTATGTTTACAAATGGAACGGCCATTACATGTATATATATATATATATATATATATATATATATATATATATATATATATATATATATATATATATATATATATATATATATATATATATATATATATATATACACATATATATATATATATATATATATATATATATATATATATATATATATATATATATATATATATATATATATATACATACATATATATATATATATATATATATATATATATATATATATATATATATATATATATATATATATATATATATATATAACTATGCAAGCTCACATAGTAAACTGCCTAATTCTGTCTTACGTGACTCGCTCGCTAACTCTATGTTTACAAATGGAACGGCCATAACATGTGCTGACCTTACTTCAGGTTCACAAGCTTAGCGAAAGTTCATTAGCTACTGCTGTACGACTAGTGCGTATGTGCCTGTATTTAACACCCCATGATTTCTTTACATAAACCTATTTAATAATGTCTATTGTTAAATCATATATGGCTTAGCACATCAAATCTAACTATTCTAAAATAGTTTACGTGATCAAAAAATATCACGAACTATTATATGAATATACACACAATACATGACATACTACACAGAGATTTAAATCATAAATCTACGAAACATTACCCATTATGTATTAGGGTGAATTAATGAAATTCCAACGCATGTCTACCTATCGAATATTCATTTTCATGCAATCTTGTCAATTATCTCAATGAATTGATAATAGAAAATCAAAGAATAAATGTCATGACTAACATTTTACTAAAACCCTGAAAAATGAAATTATTCATACATACATACATCATAACATCAATACATTTGCACATAAATCAACAAATGAAATAGTATATTAAAATCTGGAAACTAAGTTTGCATACCTTTGCCATTTTATTCGTTTTCCCACGAACTTCCAATGTAGAGTCTGTCTACATTCTGATACGACTAACTTGTTTTTCTCAGTCACAGGAAACGTACTTCTTACGTTCGCCCCGGAGTCCCGTCTAACTTCTTTCAAGCAAGATTGAAGACTGAAGCAATTTTGCAAGTAAAGCAAATACTTTCTTACAAGGTTTACACTCTAAAGTTTCAATTAGCCAATCAAAATCGACTGATTCCTTAAATCTCCTACATCTAATATTTGACTAACGAGAATAGGCTAAACATGCCGAAATAACTTTCCCTTGAACAATCAATTATTGATGTGCTTCCCATTTTTACCGGTGCGAGTTTAAATAGGGTTATGCCAAGACCCTTGTACCATAACAGATGACTCTGTCAAATTTCATGAGGCGAAACCAAGTTTCCTTTGACGTTCAGAGATGAAATGAGAATAATCAGAGAACTGTCTCTAGCCCTTTCTTGGCATCAGTGGTGCGAAATGTTAAATTATATGGCGTCGTGGGTTTTAAATTGGTGAGTAAATAGGCTTGAGTTGTTTGTTTGGCATATCAAATGTAAAATTCAGTCAAGGGTTCCAAACTATTTGCTTAAAAAATCTAGCAGGTGATATTTATCTTTGTGACTTTTAAACAAGACTCGATAAAAGGCATTGCAAATGATGGCGTGATATTATTTGCCTTATTGAAATAAATTTTATGTAATGTAAACGATACGTACATTACGATGATGCTCTTCTCGGGAAAAGCAAAGCTTATTTTCTCTGCATCTTCCCCTAACGTGTCATCTAAGATGGCAAGATGTGTTTGACTAAAGTCAGACACGATCCCATCGTCTTCACGAGAAATGACTTCTACAAATGACATCGATTGACCTTGACGTTCTTGAAGTATGATGTAAGTCGACAGCTGCCCCTTTGACACCACACAATACATTGGAGTAGAAGATCAAGCAAATATGATTTGTGTTAGAGCCAATGCTTGAAAACTTCGGTTTTGCCTGAACCGTTCGATATAGCAATCAACATTTTAAAGGAATGACGAAGATACAGTCACTCCCAACATTCAAAATCTCTTTCAGAGCCGAAGAAGATGGCACTATGCTAGACCATTCTGGATAGAGTTTATGGTATGTTAGATAGCAGTTTGATATTCCCGTGTAATCCTCCGTCAACATCGCAGCTCTAGAACATATCACCTAACAGTCTTCGGCTGAAAAATATCAAGAAGGCGACCTGGCAGATTAATTCACACAGAGCTCTTGGAAAGAATGGAATTCCAGTTAAAGTTTACAAAGCAGCATGACCCGATGATATTGAAGCTTTCCAAAATGTACTTCAAAACATGTGTGAACAAGAAGCGACATCAGAAACATTACATGAAGCCTTGATTGCTTCCCTATTTAAGAATGAAGGTTGCAAAACTAACTACAGAAACAATAGGAGGATCTCATTCCTCATCAAAACTGGCAAGGTCTTTACCTATCGTCTTAAACCTACTAATTACTTTGTCAAACGCTGACCTACTTGAATCTCAGTGCCTTGTCCGTGAAGGGCTCAGAAAGGGGAACACAATCGTTAATTAGCAGGTACAAGAGAAATGCATTGCGCAGGAACACGGATTGCTTTCCTTCTTCATCGGTATCACCATGGCCTTCGATATTGAATAAATGTTCGAAAGTGGCACTACAATGAAAAACTCATCCCACCAACCCAGATGAACTAAAAAGTACGGAGGTGGTGTTTGCAGGCAGGTGGGAACCACCGGTGTGTTACCACTGCAGACACCAAGGAAATTTTGCCTTAGATTATCTTAAGGGCAGACATGCATATCTAAATGACTTGCCAAGGATACTTTGGGGGGGGGGCCAAGGAGGTCTGTAAACCGGTAACTATGTTGCGTGCCACCGTCACCAGGCACGACGACATTGGGTGCAATCACAGAACCATTGCTGAAAGGAGGTGCGTGAAACCGAAAGATTGCACAGACGATGTTCTAGAAGTACAGTACACACAAACATGCACAACTCCTTGCCAGTCGCCATCATTTACCTTATCTCACCGTTTGTCAAATTGAGAATGGAAACCGCATGTTTCTCAAGATTCTCATCTTGGGTTATCGCTATGTGTTACCACAGCAGAGCTCAAATACCTGCACACTAGTGTCAACGAGCACTGTGGATACCATGTCTACGACTCGCCTGGCAAGGTCGGTCCTAATGGAAGCTACAGCGTCTCCAGTTCGTAACTTCTTGCCAATGGAACTTAAGGTAGTTTTAACAATTTTTTAGTCATATCGCTACGATGTCTGCTGTGTGGCAGTTTATAGTGATGTCTAGGACTCGGGCATCATACCGCAGACAATCAGCATGATGTCACACTCAGCAATATTTTCCTGACACCAGGCCGACCAGTCCTAACACTAGCCTCTTAATCCCATAGTTTTATTTCAGCAGAAATTATTTAGATAGAAAGAAGAACAAATAATTTCGTTCATTCTGTACCTCTTATTATTTTGTGTATAAAAGATTGTCCCTAAGTTGAAATAGTAAAAGTATATTACACATTTTTGACAACTATAAATCAGAAAATATTGGTTCATCCAAATAAACAAAACACTTTACAATAGTCAAAACATTTGTCAATACAAATTGTCCAATGCGTGTCATATGACATTGTTTGGTACGATGCATAAAGCAGGTTTGAGGTGGCCTACAGAACACGTGCCAGTGTTTACTGAGATTCCAATCACGACTAAACATTACATTGTTAAAAGAAGATTACTTGATGCATAAATACACATATTTGCTGTAATGTATTTGTGACCGGATATTTGCAGTATTTGATTTGGAACATTAGATGGTACAGAACACGTAAACAATTGTCTATTTGAGTCTAATTTGCATCACATATTTACCGTGTAAATATGCTGTGGTTTGATAAAGTCAGTTGGGGAGACCGGTTTGTGTCTACATTATACTGTGCACAAAGGTCAGTTTATTTACTTCAACAAGTTCACATTTAAAAAAACTTGTATATAAGTTGGATTCCATGCCACAGATACACCGCTCATCCATCCGCACCCTCACCCTACCATCATAGCAATACCTGTAGTTTTACTTGTTATTAATCTTGTCTCGAAGCCCGGCCGAGTCATACCAAAGATTATAAAAAATTGAACTAACAGCTGCCTCGCTTGGCGCTCAGCATTAAGAAATTAGTGTTAGGATGGCTTGGCCTGGTGTCATGATAATGTGACTGGGTGGGACATCATGCCACATATCTGCGGCATGATGCCCCAGTGCTAGACGTCACAATAAACTGTCACATTGCAGACATTGTAGCGATATGACTGAAAAATTGTTTAATCTTCGTTCCAAAACTAAATCACACACACGCACACACACACATTCACACACACATAGCCCTGTGTGGATAAATTCGCAGTATTGAAACAGACGAGACCATATTAGCCCAATTACCTTTCGCGAGTTGAATCAAAAGTGGTGGACAAACATGTTCATTAGAAGTAAAACTTCCTGAAGGTTGTGTTAGAAATGCTTTCCCACAATCGCAGCCATTGAGTAAGTAGACTATTACATAATAATTTTATGGGCTTATTTGGACCAATCTGAAACACCTTATTCGATATGTTCACATGTATAATATCAAAAATATAAAACTGCACACACTATAGGCAAGGTGTATCGACTATGTGATAAAGTAGTTTACGGAACTCCCAAGGAAAACAACACTTGTCCGATTCAGCTTAACGCTGATGGACTAGAGGCATATCTAATGCATACCTTTCCATTTACCACACGCGAAGTTAGAAGTGGTTAGAACGGAAATTTAATGTATGGCTCATTTGGGAGTAATCGAACTCGCAGTGTCTCCTTATCGTTCACCACTTTGGCTGATCCTAAAAGACGGTGTTCACTTGTTTCTGCGTGGACTATCATAAGTAAAACCAGGTGATTGAATTCCAGTTTGACATGTTAATGGATCATTAGCACATTTTCTTCACCGCATTTAAGGCGATATATTTCTCCAAGATTGATTTGGAGTCCAGAATGCCTGCTTACAAGAATGATGAGGTATTTTTAGCCGTTTAGGGACGTATCCAATTATATAGGATAATCTTCTGCCAGATACAGAAACGTGGAATGAATTCTTGTGTCCTTTAGCACATGTTCCACCAAAGTGTCCTGTCCTGTTACGTATGGCATTCGCAAACTGTCCTCATCTAAAAATACCTATTCCGTATCACAGAATGTTTATGAAGGTTACTATGGATTAGAAGCAAACTTTATGAATCGGACCACAGACCTTGACAACGGGAGTCTGTAGAATTATTTAAAGTATCTAACTTCTGTGTTAAAGTAAGTAATGAATGGTGTAGTATTTTAGTTAATTTAGTTTTGTTTTCGGCGCAAAATTCAAAAAGTAAAATTCCAATTTTCCGGAGCTACCAAGATTGCTTCAAAGATACATAAACCTATGATTAGATGCGACTACTACAGAGGGCACAGTCGGCTTCTTATACCAAATTGTTAAAACTTGGAAGAGTGGGACAGTTGTAACCGAATTAAATTCTGTAATGTAGGAGATAATCATATTAAGCAATACAAAGCAGTTTGTAAAAGTCAAAATTATTAATATAAATAATTTAATTCTTTTTCATTCTAAATTTTTGATAAAGGTTTTACACTCAGCTTGATTCAAATAGATGTTTCATTCGTATTTATTGTTGTGCCTTTTTCATTATAATATAGTAAGCCTCAAAGGAGATTGGAGTGTCTTTTTCCATTATTATAAATGCGATTGTCTTTTTCCATTGTTATTAATGCACTTATCCTGTCTTTTTCCATTGTTATTAATGCACTTATCCTGTCTTTTTCCATTGTTATTAATGCACTTATCCTGTCTTTTTCCATTGTTATTAATGCACTTATCCTGTCTTTTTCCATTGTTATTAATGCACTTATCCTGTCTTTTTCCATTGTTATTAATGCACTTATCATGTCTTTTTCCATTATTAATAATGCACTTATCCTGTCTTTTTCCATTGTTATTAATGCACTTATCCTGTCTTTTTCCATTGTTATTAATGCACTTATCCTGTCTTTTTCCATTGTTACAAATGTACTCTTTGAAATCTTTCTTTATTCAAAAAATGTAATCAAAGGGATCATTTGATTTCGAGTTGTTGTTTATTTGGAATTATATTATATAACTTTTTACATCCATCAAATAGTTTCTAAATAAAGCTTTTATTTAAAAAATATCAAACAACTAAAACAGTCGACTGCCTCTTTAATACCAGTGAAGTAAAGTTAATGTTAGTGCAATCAAGTCTGGCAATAACATGAATGAACCCCGTGGCCTATGTGACTGCGATTCCTTATGGATTTTCAGCAGAAAGCACGAGGACTGGTTTCAATTATTGATGAGAATTTAACCTACTTTTATTGTCGTGTAATGCTCCTTAAAATTGCTTCAGAAACGTATAGTGAGACGAGATACATATATCACCCAAGCTGTAAAATCGATTAGTAGCAATAATAACACAATTACGGATAATCACGAAGACATTGTTACTTTTATTATTCTATATACCGATTCTGAAAACTTTGGAGCAGGGTAAATGCCACGTGAATATCATTAAGTTGGCTCAGGTCATTAGGTGGAAAGTGAGTGCCAATTAAGTCTCCGTGCAACAAGCTGGTCTGTAATAGTTGTTTGGGTAATTGATAGGGAATATGATTTTCCTCCTACGTTGCTTTCAGGTCCAACGAGAAAGGCAGCAGGTTAGCTTAATTAAAAGAATTTCTTGAGATATGCAATGGTAAATGCAAATTATTTTTTTTTAAAAATTAATATAGATGTAGTTCCAGTGATGATAAATGCACAATCAGGAACAACCTTACTGCTGATACAGATGATACCTAACATTTCTGAATAAAGTTTGAAATTGCATATTTTTGCATACTAATTCAATTAATATTATCACAATAATTACTTAGAATAATTACTTAGAATAATTATTAGAAAGTAATTATTTAGATATAAGAAGGTACATATTAGCAAATGTTTATGTGGCTATCTGCAGATATTATTGTATATAGCAGCTTCTTACTTCTCGGACATTGCAGACTCTCCCATTTTCCTGATGTTCCTTTCAAAATAGTAATTAATATAGTCTGGAGGCTGGCATACTAGTTCAAAGTTCTGATAAACGAGTATTTATTTTGTTGTAATATGCATAAACATTCTTGCATTTGCATGGTGACTGTTGCAAATGAGAAGAAAAAATAAAGCATAGAAAAAATGTATTGTATCTCACGAATAAAAAAAGAATAGGAATTAGAAACAAACTCATTCCAGTAAATAATACACATTTTCCAATTAAATTACGTCTTATGCAAAATTAATGGAAATTAGAGCATATAAATTAGAACCTATATCATATAAATGAATAGACATAGAATGCAAATGAAAACCTAAAGCATATGAATGAATACATGCATATCAATGACTATCAATAGAATGTACATGAATACATAGGCACATAACTGACTATCTATAACATATAATGAATACTTTGGCACATAAATGACTGTAGATAGCATTTAAATGAATGTTTATTTCTCATAAAAATAATACCTATGGCATATAAATGAATAAGTGAAAATATAAATGAATACCGTAGAATATACATGTTTATAAATAGTATATAAATCAGGGTTACACACACTTATAAAATCAACAAAACAAAATGATCTACCTACCACAAAAATGCAAAACATATATAGGATGACGTCTATTCTTTTAATACTACGTGATCTACTTACACTACCTTCGTGATCGACCTGTCGATCACGATCGACGTATTATGCACCCCTTTCACAAATAGATCAATACTTAATTTTTCTGCGACTTGTTCATAAAACCTTGCTAAGTTTTGGAAAATTTGTTTAGCATATGTCCATAGTATTTTGGGGGGCAGTCATGCCGTGGTAAGTGATGAACTTTGTAATAATGAGTTAATTTATTGTCACATTGTTCTCCTGGGACAATGAGCAATCAGGCTTAACATAAAGGGAGATAATTGCTGCCATCAGTTTTCTGCTGTAGAATGGAAGTTATATAGAAACACTGTTACGTTATGGCCCCTAAATATTTTCTCGTGACCACCCAAGTTATGTTGTCTCAAGTCCTGGCTGCAAGATAATATTTTATTTTACCCGTGTTCCTTCGACTATTTCGTCTTTTCACACAATTACTAGACTATTAATTTCGGTTGAATCTAGAATATGCACAAAGAATATCATATACCTACTTGCCCATTCACTCTTCAGCTTGCGACGATTCATTGCAAAAACGAAGACACTGGAAGTTCTTATCCTTGTTTTATGATGTCTGCGCCCTAATGGCACAGAGACCAGGTGACCTTCAGACAATGCTAAACAAATTTTCATAAGCCTCTAAGTTATTCGACCTTACAATCAGCCTTGGCAAGACTGAATTCCTTTTGCAGCCAGCCCCAAAAGCCAGCGCGCCATAGTCATCACCAGTGATGTCATTCATCTGAAAATTGTGGACATCGACAAATATCTAGTTAGTGTCACATCCAACGATAGCTTGCTTGATAATGAAATCCCCACAATAATCAGTAATTCAAGTCATTTACTCGGAATGCTTCGCATCAGGTTACTCGACCATCACAATGTTACTCTAGCCACCAAGTTGAAGGTGTAAAATGCAGCGATCCTCACCTACCTGCTTTACGGCTGCAAGACCTGGACTTTAATCCGCAGACACATCAGGCAGCCGCAAAAGCTCCATATGCGGGCTATTCGCTCTGTTCTTGATATCCAATGGCAAGATAAAGTTACCAACCGCTAAATCGTCGATAAAGCCATGAAATAAACTATCGAGGCAATGCTTACCAACTCCCAACTTTGTTATTCAGGCCATGTCATCAGTATAACACCACCGGCTTGACGAAACAGATCTTCATTAAGGAATTGGCACATAGCCGAATATAGCAAGTCCGATCACGCAAGCCCTGCAAAAATATCTTGAAAGAGAGCCTAAAGCGGTAGGATAAGAAACCCCAAAACATCTGAGCTAGAAAGAACATCACGTGACCGAGCCCGCTGTAAATCTCTCACTCGCAAAACATCAATTGATCTTGAAAATGAACGTCGGAAGCAAATGGAGTAAGCCGTGGAGCGTCACTATAGGTCTGCGTCCGTCACTGTTCCGTGTGTCATTGATTATGCAAGTGAAGACTGGGGGCTGCATAGGCCGATAAATCAACTCGGCACCCATGACGATGTTGATTTTTTGTTTATGGGCTGATATCACCTATTCATTAAAAGCTACAAAACTTTGCAGCAAATTTTGGCTGCACACATCAATATACATTTTATAAAATTAAGGGTATTTCTCGCAGCTGAGTACCTACCGTCGGCTGAAGTGTTATGTTGGTGACATGAACTTTCTTTCTGAAACAAATCCTATGTTTGATGACTTGAAAATCCACGTGAAATGACAAAACCCTCTGTCCTCTGGCCATTTTTAATTTCGCGCCAGATTATATGACTGCAGAACCATCACTCTTTTACAGATGATTGCACAGAACCAGTCCTCTTCTCATTCGAAGGACTACAATATTATTATTGTTTTACTTATTTCCATGACAAATTCTCTTAGACAATTATAAGTTTAAGAATAGGAATCAAAAACTGGGTGCTGGATTGTATATGTATTGTCCTAGATTGTAATAATGAAGTAGATGCACGATAATACTCAGAATTGTGTGTGTATGTGTGTGTGCGTGCGTGTGTGCATGTGCGCGTCTGTGTGTGTTGAATGAAGCATACATTTTTCAACACAGAAACAGCCTATATCAATCACAAAGTTATTATTTTCCATCGCCCCTATAAATACAATTATCTCTCTATTCCCCCTAAACATTTTTGCCCCTATAAATATTTTTGTCCCTATCATATTATTCCCATGTTAAATCTATCGATCAGTTTAACATAGGATTTCTCATACGCATTTAGAGTGATGCTTGTTGAGGTCGGCTTTAATAATGTTATTATGTAATCCCAATATTTAAGTCAGTCACTTTGTAGCAATGTTGCCGTTTTTCCCGTATACACCTTTATGCCCATAATATCATTCCCTTGTTAATTATGTGGCCTCCTTTCAGCCGTCTATAATATAATATATCCCCAACGTAACCTCCCCTCATCTAATCCAATGGACACACACATACACACGCACACACTTTATTTATATATAGTAACATTTAGCCTTGATGTATACTCTCATCCCGCCTCACCGTAAGTGCATAGGTATGACTGTTGTCACCTGAAATAAATGTATTACTGTATATGCATCCAGTGATTTACCGTGATTTCTGAGATCAGATCGATGATGATATACTGATTATGCTACTTGGTGGTTTAAATGAGATCTCAGAACGTTTTGGAATATCAGGCATGGCTTAATGAGACCAGACTGTTTACCAAGTAATTCATTAAGATAAAGGACATTATATATATATATATATATATATATATATATATATATATATATATATATATATATATATATATATATATATATATATATATATATATATATATATTCGATTCAATAGGACACTTATACAGAACATAAGGAAATAAATACTTGTTCTTGACCACAGAGTGATTGGGATACTATTTTTGTTATTTGTGTTGTCTACTTCTACTTTCAAATGATGAAGCATATATTTTTTCTGTAGTTATATTTTTAAAAGTAGAAACATATTGTAATCTATCTAGTTTAGTAAAATATATTAATCTGTGTATTAGTTTGTTATTACAAATAATTCAGAAGACTTTATAAGTAAATTTATAAGTAACGAATCCACATTTTTGTAATTCTGTGTATTACGTTGCATGTCTATACTTTGTAAAAGAATTTCAGAAAATGGAGAAATAAAAGTATCAATCTCTCTCTGTCTCTCTGTCTCTCTGTATCTCTCTCTCTCTCTCTCTCTCTCTCTCTCTCTCTCTCTCTCTCTCACACACAATAATGGATCTTAAAGGTAGCTTGGCACCACATTTAACTGTGACCAAAAACTTCACACCAATTTTTAAGCATTGTTAATTATAACAAAAATATACATTGCTTATTTGTCACTCAATTGCTAGTTCTTTTGCTCTCTGTAGAACAGGAGGTTTCTTTAAAGTATGTTGAAGAGGTTTGAGTCTAACGTTCATTTATTGTGCATATTTGGTATATTTAAGATAAACAACAGAAGTATTTGCCTTCGCTCAATTAAGTGTAGTTGTGAACAGAGTTTAATACTGTCAACGACAATCAGATCTTCGGTGCACATTTGCCTTAACAACCAAAAAGTACAAAGACAGTTCTTCGAGAATTGCAAACATAGTCGCCGACTTCAACAATCGTGACAAGATAGAATACTTAAAAGCAATTTATTACAACAGTAACTTTAATACAATACATTTTTAATATGTGAAAATGTTTACTTTGTTCAACACTTACAACTGAATCATTTTCTTCAAATAATCTTTTCTTATAGCATAACCTAATATAATTTTTTTATATTTTATTGGCCAAATGTCATATTATATGAATTAAGTTTTAGGATAATGGGTGGGTGGAATGACTGGGGACGAATCCTATTTGATGGGGTGGAAAGTGCAAAAGGAAATGTCCAGGGGGATATGTCGGTGGGGAACAGAGTGAGCAAATGTCCGGGGGGAAAAGATGTCCCAGACGCATTTATAATATGTCCCCAAAAAGGCCAATACAACTATTTGTTCTGGTTCATGTCTAATTTCAGACATGCTGTGTCCACTACCATGGCAAAAGCATAATGAAAATGGATGTTAAATTAGTGTCAGAATAATTCAATATTTAAAACAACCTAGCATATACCAGTCATATCCTGAAAGCAGAAAACCCTTACATGTAAATAATCTTATTTATCAATGCTAATATTGGCACATTTACAAGGTGGAACAATTTGCTAAATTGGAAAGGACCATTGCTTTGGAAATTTCATTACAAAACAATTTTTACCTTATGTGAAATAGTCAGTATTGCCGTCGTTATTTTAACATTGTTGTTGTTATGTATCCCATTATGAACTTGTTTCATGATATTGTTCGTGACGATGATATTATATTTACTCTTCTTAATTATTCTTAAAATTATGGCAACGATCATGATGATGATGCTAATTATGATAAGGATGATCATTTTGAAACTTCGGTAAGAACCGCTCACCCCCGGGAAGCTACTGGGAGCTTTCTCACATATCGACACTGGCCTAGCCCGAGACTCAAACCCACGCAGACATAGGTGAGGTATTAATGATCGGTAAAGATGGGATTTTATTTTGCAAGGATTAAATAATTATATACATCTTTTTCTGATTTTTTTTTCTGAAGAACTCATGTATCTATGGATACATACATATCAGGTTAACCTATGCTTTTTGGAAATTACCTCCCCAAGTGAATTCCCCGACCTTTAAGAGCGTAATGATTTTAACTGTTCTGATAGGTATCTATAACGAACGCGTTCTAGCAACAGTACTATTGTACAGTGTTTTCGTTGCTGTTGCAGTCATTTGTATTTCTCTGGTCTGAGAGGCTGTGTCAGATTTCAGCTTTGGTAGATGCTATTTTAGAGAGTAATGCTTGTGTGACCCTTCAGAAAAATTACAATATTCATTTATAGGCTTTGAAGCATATTCAGACATAAAGACGCTGATGCAAATGTACTAAGATCTAAATGTAGTATGGTTCCATTTAGTCATTTTGCCATCACCGTTATTCGGGACGATTCAAGTATGTAAATGTATACCTCATGGGATAAATCAAAGCTATGTATCACCATGCATGCTATGATTATTGTATACCATCCTGATAAACATGAGCTTATAATAGGCTAATTGCACTTATCCTGCATGGAATGCACAAAAATATTACTGATATACATAAACTGAAGATATATTAGTATCCATTGGTACGGATTATAAAATTCAGGGAGGGAAACCCCCTAAAATGACTCTTTTATTCAATCAGTCAATTAGGAATATCTGGTTTGAAATTCCTGCTGTTCAAATCCCCATTAACCCTTCCCAGAATGAACGATTGTGAGCTTTAGAAAAATCGAGGATAAAAGGAAAGAAAACTACTGCAAACGAATCCCGTTTGCATCTTATTGGATTAGGTGTCTACAAACATCAGACAATTATAGATTAACAATATTCGAGAAAAATGCAACATGTATTGTTGACCATAACAACCGTTTTAAAGGTTTGAAATCGGTAAAGAGACATTAAGCTTAAAGGCAAATGAAACAAAATGTATGATGCCTACAACACAGTTGAAGTGGACGATAGTTCAAGAGACAGATATCGGTATAGTTCTTGGATGTGAAAAATCGCAAATCCGTGTATTATAACTATATTGACAAGTGACATAGGTGTATATATATATATATATATATATATATATATATATATATATATATATATATATATATATATATATATATATATATATATCCCATTGATGTCGCTATATAGACAAAGGACATCGCTATTAATCCCATTGTCATCGCTATTTATCCCAGTGCCATCGCTATTAATCCCAGTGTCATCGCTATACATCCCAATACAATCGCTATGTATCTCATTGCCATCGCTATATATCCAATTATCATCGTTCTATTTCCCAGTGATATCGCTATCAATCCCAGTTTCATCTCTATTAATCCCAGTGTCATCGCTTTATACCCCAGTCCCATCGCTATTGATCCTAGTGCCAGCTCTATATATCCCAGTGACTTCGCTATTTACACCATAATTACCTGTTTCCATGTACTCTTGCTATGTTATATCTTAATACCCCATGACTTTGCGGAATACATACTTTTCTATTATTATATTTTAAGACTGCGCGTGAGTGAAGGCTTTAACGTCATATTTCTTTTACAAATCATTCACAGCGCTCTTCTTTTCGCCTGGGTTCGAGTTTCAACTCGACGAAAGTGGGTATGTTATTATAAAGATTGCCAGTAATTTCCCTTGGTCAGTGGTTCAAAATCAACGTTAGAGATATGTCATTCTAATATGACAATGTCATAAACGAAAGAGAAAAACTGAGACATCCGTTAAATTCCTCCAATTGTTGTGATACGTTGTTGCTAGATTTCATCTTGTCAGGTAGGAAAAAAAAACGGCCAACAGTTATTATACCAAATTCAACAGTACCAAAAACGAAACGGCAAAAGCACGGCCTCTAAATAATGAATTTTAATGAAGATACAGTTTCTTTTGGAAGGAGTGACTCAACAGATTAAGACTAAACCATTAAAAATGAAGGCGCATGCAACGGCCTAAATATTTTATATATTTTAGTATGGCACCCAAGGCATATATTTTGCTCTGTATCTGAGAACGCTATGAACTGAAGTCCATTGAGATCGTGTGGATTGAAGAACATTTCAGCGCACTTTATACGGGTCATACATTATTCGGTAGATCAAGATGGCTTTTGTATATACTTCATCGAATCCAGATAAAGAAACTATCTCTTGTATGTATGTCATGCGTGTAGGTAGTGGCAAAATATTAGTGTAGAAATGTGAAAAAGTCCTTGATTTTTTCCATTCTTGTCAAAGTTCCCTTTCTAAACATCTGTGCATGTTAAAATAAGTTTATCGGTCTTAAGAAATAGATCTTTTTCATCAGGATAACTAGCTGCTTGTGGGAATTATGTCTCTAAAGATTATTCTTAAATCATGCTGGTGCTTGATGGTTGTAACCTTATGCTTAAATTACATAATCGTTTATGAATATTCCAGGAGTCAGCCTGAAAGTTTCAATTATACTTGTATGATGATAGATGTTTGTCATGGACATGAACTGCGTAGTCACAGTCGTACGTATTCTATGGCCTGATGTGTATAATTCCTAATCATTTATTTCCTCCGTTTTCAAGGTTTGTTTTCTCTTGCTGCAGTATTAGTCTGTTAAAACTAGCGTTTTGACCTAGTATTCGTTTAGATGTGTTGTACAAACTTGGAGTTAACACTATTTCGCAACAGATGTGTGTAATTTTAAATATATTTTCTTTTATATTAATTTTAGAAAAAAGAGTCGTAGAATATAATTTACCACGTTTAAGTTATGGTTTTACATCAACACGAACAATGTTTAACCGCTAACTTGTATTAAAGCTTTACGAATAGTTTTGGACTGGCATTTTCGGAGATAAGCCAAAAAGTCATCGAGACGATAAATGTTTCTATCATATAACTATATACAGAGACTATGTTCCAATCAGAAAGATATCAAGACTGGGACTACTGTCATAGTTTTCATTAACGGCTATTTGTTTAGAACGGTGTCAGATAACCGTAATATTTAATGCAAATTATTGGAATACCAACCGGATGTATATGTTAGAATGATTGAGTAGGACTTACACAGGATTTTTACACTAGTTTAGAAAAATGGTCCCTATCAAATAAAGATACAGCAATAAATGTGTTTCTTATAGATTGTAATATATGTTTGGAAAACAAGGTTAATAAATAAAATAATGTTAGGTACACAACAGCTGAAAGCGATCGTTGTATTTACTATTGGTATCTACGACAACGATTTATCATATACTTCCGATGGAATCTTTTCTGTATTAGAGCCTATTTTGAGAACTTCCATTAAAAATACAGCAGAATTTGTAATGTTTGATCAGTAATTATACTTTAGATAGATACAACAATACCAGCATCATATGGAAAGTAAAAACATATATCCAAAGCAATTTTAATAAACCATGTTTATTAACCAGATGGATAAAGAACAAATAAAATAGTGTCCACATGTACTGCACATTTTCTAAATATAATTTGAAAAGCCAAACTGCAGTTCATCTATTAATAATCATACATTTATTCATATTTTGTCACGTGCACAACACTGGGAATTGTATTGAACAGTGTATTTGCAGGTAATTATAATGTCCTCTTCAAAGATAATGGTTAATGATTACATTAAACAGAATATACATTAAAAGTAAAGTACTATAGAAGATAGATATAAAACTAGAATCTTCAATTTATATTTATGCCATTTATTTATTTGCTTAATTATTTATATATGGGAGGTAAATATATAACAATAAATGATCAAACATCAAGAGAATTAAACTGTCTTAATATCACAAATTATTCTAAGTGCATAAGCATCTAAATTATATTAATCATTCAAACATTGTACAATTTTCGATACTTATCTACAAATTTCAATCTGAATGACTTGATGTTGACTCGTACGAAAACATAGAATATGGGACAGAATAAAAAGGTCAAAGTTATAAAAGGATTCAAAATACATATATGATTGTATGCCCTTTCATCAAAAACCAATCTGTCAATGTATCGTTAAAAAAAGAAAACAACTTACCACGAATCTAGTCAACCTCTTCTTAACTTGCGTCCTGGACCACTCCGCCCAGGATTTCAAGAGGGAGTGTACAAGCCTTTGTAGTAGTTCAAGCCTTTGCTCGTAGTAGTTCACGCCTTTGAATGTAGCAGTTCCAAACTTTGCATATAGTAGTAGTTCAAGACTTTATTCGAAGTAGTACAAGCTTATGTATGTAGTAGTTCAAGCCTTTATTCATAGTAGTTCAAGCCTTATGTATGTATGTGTGTATCTGAGTGTATGCATAATTGTATGTATGTATGTTTTTGTTATTATTATTATTATTATTATTATTATTATTATTATTATTATTATTATTATTATTATTATTATCTTTGCCGGGTTTAACAATGCGTTGTTGTACTATCCGCTATTCAATTAAATTATTTAATTATTGTATCCTCAAAGTTATTTCAAATTTATTGTTATGAAAGGAATGCTAGTTAGTTTTAGTTGTGTCAACCAATTATAACATAAAGTAAGATAAATGTGTACTGAATGCATATATTAAAACGCGTACATGCATATATTTGTGTTCATAGTTGTATACCGTAACGAGTATATTTTAAACAAAATGTGTACATATGCAAATTTTAGTTACTTTGCATTGTAAATCTTTCAACTGCTATTAACCTTAATACGTCATCCATACAGATCATCTCGTGACTAGTCCCGGATTAAACCCTGTGAAGGCCCACAGACAGTCAAAATCTTGACACCCAGCACACCACCCCCCGCAAATTATTTCCTAATACGTCAAGATCAAATCAATTCAATATTGTTCATCGGTTGTTGCGGTGCCTCTAAAACGCATGTGGCCCATAGGCAGGTGCCTGCTTTGCCTATTTGATAATTCGGTACTGCTCGTGACAATGTTTGCTTTTGAACTTTGTTCCAGTCAAATACCGATTTCGGACATAGTAATGTAACGACACATGAATGTTATTGCTGTTAATGCCATCAACTTGATATCAGAAGGTCCCTATTCTGAAGTTCCGTACATCATTAGCATCCAAGCAGTATTGGTTCTACAACAAGAATACAATTATACTACAATCATTAAAAAAATAATCCAGAACCACACAAAGGTTTTTCACGGAAAAATATAATAAATAATGATTGTATCCTTCTAACATGTTTTAATTGTTCCATGGTATATAATTCAGTTTTTTCTCAATGATTTCCTGAATGTTCTTACCACAAACTCGCAAGACATCGTTTTCGGGGAATCTAACATTCCCTCAAAGACCTCATCGCTGTTATTTGCTGACTTCATAGTTAATTGATAGCGGTCATCCAATGTTAGATTGTTTCTCTAAGGCAATTTCTATTTTAATTATATTAAAAAGTGATACGAATTTCACTTATATTATTTCTAAATCAGTTCTAAGCAACTCGCTTTAACTGAAACATAAAAAACAACATAAGGATACATTTATTGGCACATTAGGTACGAAAATTTTTGAGTAGTTGTAAATCTAAAAGCACATGCTCTTGCTGTGCTTTATGATTACTTAATTTTTTAATGAGACATTATCGGTCATCGTATTATGATGACTTATGTACATAGCAAAAGACTTTAAATCATTATGATGTTGCTAAATATTCAGAATTAAAATAAAAAGCACGGCACAAACGTCGGTAAACTCTCTCTCTCTCTCTCTCTCTCTCTCTCTCTCTCTCTCTCTCTCTCTCTCTCTCTCTCTCTCTCTCTCTCTCTCTCTCTCTCTCTCTCGATGGATCGATAGATCGATCGACTGGTCGCCCCCGTTGCCAGGATAATCTGACTGGGTGGGACGTCTCTATAAAGTGGGACACTGCACACATCTTAATGACTCAAATTGTTAAAAATATGTTTAAGATCTTAATCACACAAGCACTCAAACACACACACACACACACATTTATTCATCTCCCGTAATGTATCATACCTACCGCATGTCGTAATTAATTTTTGTTGCATGTGTTCTATTGGGTCTCGCTGTACAATTGTTTTGGAGAAATATCATCGGACAAATATGAAGATAATTTTACATTAAAGATGCAAATAAAAGCTAATTATGTTTGTAGAACGCATGTTTGCAACATTTTGATGGAGGTATTTATGCTTACTCATGGAGGAGTTTATACTGAACCGACACTACTACCAACACATCCTTTTGGTATTAATGATTTAGAGCAATGAATTATATGGAATATGTTTCTTTTCGAAGGCTGCCATAAGAATCAGTATGCGCCCTAAGCATGATTAAAGTTCACAAGTATTATAACAAATTAGCTTACTTCTCATCACGTCTCTACCATCCCGATATTTTGATATTTACCTCAGTAACATAGAGCGTCCGTCTTGATTGCGAGAGGTAGCGGGTTTGAACCCCGTTTGAGTCATACCAAAGACTTACAAAATTGGTACTAACAGCTTCCTCGCTAGGCGCTAAGAATTAAGGGTTTAGGTTTTGGACTTCTTGTCCTAGTGCCAGGAAAATCTGTCTGGGTGGGACATCGTGTTATATGTCTGCGGCATGATGTCCTAGTGCTAGACATCACTATAAACTACAACATTGCAGACATTGTAGAGATATGACTGAATTTTTTTGAAATCCAAATCACACACACACACACACACTTAAGGAAAAGGCTATTGGAAATTTAATGCCCAACTGTTGAAGAACATTTAGTATACTAATTTAGTCAGTTTATAGCTGCCAATGTAAATGAATATTATGTAGGGGGAACTAAATATGGTGCCATCCACGTTTCTCTTTTCTGTAATAATCAAATGTTTATTGAAATATTGAAAATGGGAAATAAGATCTGAAATTATATGTTTCCCTATTAAGAATACGAATGAGAAACAGGCAAAATTAATATGCGTTGAACAGGAAATAACAAATGTATGGAGAACTGTTGAATAACACAGTCTGGGAAACTCTCGAAAAGTTAGAGGGAAAACAAAAACTGCATTTGAGCAACCTAGGAAAAATACATAGAGGGCGTTATCTTAAGATCTAAAACCAGATGGTAGAAATTTGGAGAAGAAAGCAGAAAGTAATTTTAAATCTTGAATAAAAAAATTACGTCAATAAGACAATAAAGGAAATTAGTTTAAATGATTGTACAGAATTATATGATCAAATGGATATTTTAGAAGTCCAAAACAGTTTTATATGGCATTGTAGAAAAGTATAATTGTTCAGCTTGATGACGAGGAGACTCAAGAAATTCAAAATAGATTATTTAACCAAAATAGATTTTTTAATCACAATATTAAACTCAAATCAAAAGAAAAGAGAATTGTCCGAGGGTGTGCTTACATTTAACGTCTATAAAACGGATGGGAAACGGGAAAAGGTTCTGGCTCAGATAGCTTCACTGTAGAGTTCTATAAATTTTTCTGGAAATCTCTTGGGGGATTCCTTTGCAGATCAATAAATTACGGATATACTGTAGGAAAACTTCCAGATGTTCAGACTCAAGGAGTCATAACATGTCTACCAATAGTAGAAAAAGATAGAAGTTTTTTCAAAAATTGGAGACCTATATCACTTTTAAATATTGACTATAAAATTGCTTCGGGAGCCATTGCTGCCAGGATCAAAAAGATTCGTCACTCGGTAATCAGTGATACCCAAAAAGGATTTATCAAGGGTAGATTTATTAGAGAAAATTCCAGGCTACTATACGATATCATAAATCAACTTGAAACTTAAAATATATATGATTTATTATTATAAATAGACTTTGAAAAAATCTTTGATTCAATTGAATGGGCCTTTCTACTTTGATGATTCTACTTGTAAGTGGTTTAAGCTGTTTTGTAATGATTCTAAAAGTTGTGTTATAAATAATGGGCATATGTCGTTTTTTAGACTAGAAAGAAGATGTTGTCAAGAAGATCATTTTGCACCTTACGTGTTTATTATTGGGGTTGAGAATTAGCTATAAAGTTAAAGCAAAATGTGGATGTACGAGGACTGATCTTTGATGTCATTGAATATAAATTGGGTCAGTATGCCGACGATGCTTTTATTCTTGTTGTGGATCTCATTTTTCTCTTAAAGCAGCTATGAATATCTTGCAATGCTTGTTTTATTTTCTATTATCTGGACTTAAATGCAACATAACAAAAACAAAGGCCATTTTGATTGGAAACAGGAAATTTACTAACGAAAGAATATGTCTCGATATGGGCTTAATTTGGCCCTCTTCTAACTTTACAATCTTTGGCATATATTTTTCGCCAGAATTACAAAAAATGGTGGAAATTAATTATATGAAAAAAACTAACAAAGGCAAAACGAATATTGGCAAGCTGGAGTCAAAGACATCTGTCAATTGTTGGTAAGGTAACTGTTGTAAAAGCCATTGTTCTGCCCATATCTAATCATCTTTCTCAGCACTTCCAAGTCCATCAGCAAAAGTTAAAGCAGAACTAAATTGTACATTATTTAAACTGTTATGGGGTGGAAAAGTAAAGAGAATTAAATAGTAGCTCCAGAGAATGAGGGAGGACTCAATATCATGCCTATATTCACATTTATTATGTATATTAGCATAATATGGTTAATAAGATTGCTGGAAAATAAAATGGAGCTTGGCAGAATTTAGTCAATACAACTATACTCAGAAATGAAAGAGATATTTGGAACTTTGGGAGATGGAATTTATATGAATTTAGTAAACCCATTAAAAACAGTTTCTGGAAAGATGCCATTTTGGCACTATCTTATTGGAAAGAGGGACCACAAAGTGCAAATGAGGTTTTATCCATGGGCATTTTTAATTTTGTACCCCTAGAATGTTCTATCATTTCAAATTCTGGATTAAAGCCTGTTTTGAAATTTTTAATGATCTAGTAGGTGATCATGGCAATTTATTATCTTTTGAAATGATAAAACAGAAAACTAGAAGTGGTGACTTCTTGAAATACTTCTCCGTAATATCCACAATTCCAAAAAACATTGTCCAAAAAAGAAACACTTTTGGTACAGCTTTCTTTGAACATTTTACACCTTCTAGTCCAAATATTGTATTGTGAACAATTGGGTAGTTTGTGCAATTTCTTGCTTATGTTGGCAGAATATTACATTTATACTTGCAGATTCAACATGCAAAATCCTTCCACTTATGCTTTTAAGCAGAGAATTGTAAGGTATAAGAGCGTTGAAAACTATGCTGGTAAGGTAAACAAAATAGAGGACAAATTTCTTCAAAATGTACCTCAATAAATGAATAGGTAAGTTGTATCTGATTGGATCGTAAACATGAACAAAACATTATTTCAAAGCCTATGTCACCTATATGTAAACATCTATTTAGATTGAGTATCTAAAGAGATTTTTTGCCATATGCATGTGTGCATGAGTGTGTGTGTGTTGTCATTTTTTCCTTTTCTTCTTTTTAATATAGATCATTTTTAATATTCCTAGTTTATATGGAAAAGAAAAATGTTTAATTGTAAGATGACCTTGGGATGGTTCCCTGACCCAATGGTCAACTTATAATGAGGGTAATGAAACACACACACACACACACACACACACACACACACACACACACATGTAGCCAAATCGGCTGTTTATTTGCAGGCCAAGTTACGCATTTGATCTCAGTGCTAGTCTAAATGTGAAGGCAGTCACCAAACAAGCCAACCAGTTTTCAAGCCGAAAATTAAAAGTAAATGTAAACCACATTACAGATTTAGCTTATGTGTGAATTTCTAAACGCTAGACTTATAATTGAGCTCGAATCTCATACTGTAAAACTTAGAACGTTGTTTAAATATGAGACTATCCATTGAGACTTTACTGTTGATCGGCATATTGAGCTAAGCGGCCGATTTATTGACCGATCAAGCAACTTCAAACAAAATCAAATTATTTTTAATTAATAATCAGTGGTTTAAACGACATATGCTTTCGTAATTTAAATACACATGAACGTATCAATCATTCGTGTCAATCCTAGGAGTCAATATACTTATATTAACGAAATGGTTTAGATGAATATAACCATATAAGGCCAGAGGGATGGGGAAGGGTTTATAAACTTGCATCGTTGAATCTCATTGCTGCTCTTTTAATATAAATATAGCACTAGATATAAGGAAAATATATTTTCCGTAGCGTAATTAGGTTTCTTAAATGATGGATTAAACATAGCAGTTTTCTTTCCTACTAGTTAAGAAGTCTGTGTAAGTATAACTGATATACAATAGCTTCTAGATTTTGAACATAGAGTTCCAAATAAGATTGCATTGTTATTGGCGCCATCATAAGGACTGGCACTAATCTTGTGTGCGTATCTCAACCGATAATTACATATCAGTTGCACACTGTTTGCATAATTTAAATGCGTGTGGCTGGGTTTGTCTGCATGTATTTATTTATCCACCTTGACAGGCAAGCTGATAAAAAGTTATAAGGAGAGATAATCTATTTGTGGGAGAACAAAAAAAATGGGTAACACTATCAGGTGTCATAACCCCACCATATGATACATCAAACACTAAAATAAAACCCTGATGAACGTTGGCCATTATAGGCTACGTATCTGATGAGGCTAAAATCCAATAATTAAAAATCTATCTTGCTTAATAGGGAGTGGGTGAGGAAGATAAGCCTTGGCTGAAGCTACACCAAGTATAAAGAACACAGATCATAAAAATTCAGTATTTGATGCTACAAAAAATATTAGATATATACACCCATTTAAAAACATATTTTTCACATTTGAAAAGATAGCCGTGAATTACAATGGCCAAAGGATCACCAGAATTTGACATTAGAGAATGTAGTAATTTGTAAAACTCCTATAGTTTGTACTTCACTGTCACTAGAAGCAATTGCTGATTCTGGATTGGTAAAAAAAAAAACGTAACTTGAAAAATTTGTTATCGAAAACGTTTATAGGTTTGCTCACGAATATTCATTGGCTCTTGTTCAGGGAGTGGATTTCGGTTTTGTTTAAATTTTACTCCATAATGTTAGTTTAATATCAGACTTAGTTACTATTTGCACTTCTCTGCGCATTGTGTTTATTTCTAGGCAATGACTTGGATGTAAACAAAGATTGTGGTCACTTGTAACTGACAAGCCTTACTTGGATCAAAGGTTGAACCTATTCAAAATAAATCTGATTTACACATAGCTTGTGTATAGCTAAATGAAGTTTTGGGAATGAAGTTGATCAGTAAATTATTCTTGTGGCTGACGAATGTATTGATCATGCTTTCGATGAGGTCATTTTTGCTCTTTTTGATATTGATTATTGTTATGCACTTTTAACTACTCGCTCTATTATTTCTAAGCAGGGAGACAAACGACAATCACTCGTCATCGAACAGATCCTGAGATCTTCTCATTGTTTCAGAGGGCTGTTAGCAAAGTTGATTATGTAGAGTAACCAAGTGGCTTTGTTTTCTAAACATAGAGCCCTGATGAAAAAATGGAGACGACTGAGGTACCCGCTGATGATGAGTGATCAGTGAGCTATCAAATTATGTTTCTCAAGTCGTATAGATTGGTAATTCTTAGTATAGACTATGAAACTCAATTTTCTTGTCTTCAATCAGTCGCTGAGACCGGCATAAGATATTATTGGCCGGAAATTATAATTGATTTTTTCAAGATGTTGTATACCTTGTTTAAATTTGTCTATTGGCCAGTATTAATTCTTTAAACAATTTTTGAATATTTTGTCCATGGACCTTTGGAGTCGTTAAAAGAAAAACATCTCTTAACAGAGGAATCGGGTATTAATAGTTTAGATTACGTCTTTGATTGTAATAAAGTAACGGCCGGTCAAAACTACAAGGGAAGGAACTTTTCAAACTGATTATAAAGTTTTTTCTTTATTGCAAATACTTCAAAATTCTCTTCATCTTCGATATTATGGCACTAATAAAGATAAAAAAAATGATTTAAATTATATCAGCACCCCTAGAGACGGAAAAAAGAATAACTTCATAACCATTCATGTCACAATATTAAAGGCTCGTGTTGATCGGGATAGCTCGGTAAATGATTTTTGAACCTGCCCTACACAGTGACGACGATGATAATCATCCTGACTGTAATAACTTTGATATAACCAGCATTTAGAATTTTGAAATATTAAAAATTCTGTACAACTAATTTTATCATATACGGGCAAATGAAAAAATGAGAAGCATTGTTTGCATTGTATTCATTTTGTTTACAATAGTACTATTATGAAACTATTGTGAAATTATACCCAAGAGATTTGGACAACTTCATTGTGACAACGTAACAATACATTCACAGTTTTGACGTTTAAACGGACTTCATCATTCGTTTGGACTAATATAGAACTTTATCATGATTAGTTTGGATTCAATTCATACTAATGTATAGTCTGCTCTTATTTTCATTTAAAATTTTGATAAATATAATATTCGTTAGGTGGTACAACATTTGTTGGATTTTCTTCTTTTGCAGTATTTAGTATATATATATATATATATATATATATATATATATATATATATATATATATATATATATATATATATATATATATATATATATATATATATATACATATACACACATGTTTGTGTTTACTACCAGGTTTTGAGAATCAATTTACAAATGTGAGAAAATACGCTGGTTGGCAGTCTTAAAATCTCATTTTCTATTGTCTTTAGTATAACACATGGACATCGGTTTTACGAATAAATTTTCCTGTTCATATTAAATTTATTTTATTGGAAGAATTTGTGTATGTTACCAACATAATTTGAAATCAATTCTCTGAGAAATCAATCTATAATCAATTATTTCAATTATTCCAACGTCTAATTATCATGTTTCCAACTTGTGACAAACACCATTTCCTAGACTGCGTGCAGGTACGGGAATTTAATACTCTGGTCAGAGTATCATGCGCATTAAAAATAAGACGCGTAACACAATGTGTGCCGTTGTAAAATAATGTGGGGAGCTGATCCAGAAAATTAAAAGCTAATGTCGAAATATATTCTTATCTTCACTATGCAAAATCACGCCATCATTAGTTCACTCTTGGCTGTTAGTCTATATTCATCGAAGTTAGTTCAATGCTTTATAAGACATTACGACATAGTCATGAATTGCAAGCCACTGCCTTAAGTTTTATTCGTTGACTCTTCAAAGAAAGTCACAATAGAGGATAATTACTAAACTTTTAAATCTCTTATTTATTGGGTTGCCGTCATTACCAGTATCAGCTGAATGGGATAATCGCAATTTTGAAAGACAAATAAGTCTGTAGTTTGGTCTTGTGGATTCAAATGATAAAGCTTTTGAAGTGACTTGATTGCAATGTATGTTTCTTGAAAGCCTGTAACCTTACTAGATTAGACATATGTTTCCTATAATAGCTTTCATTAATGTCCTACATTGGCTTAATTCAGTCTGTAATTTGTTATTGCAAACATTACAAATGCATGCCGTATGGAACATGAAGTTACTTGGGTTGGTACGCTTAGATTTAGCAGTCTTTTCAGGCAGTAGTTGATCTTCATCAAATGGAATTCGATAGACATCTGTACTGGTAACCGAAAGAAAGAATTCAATAAGGCTAATGACTGTTCTGTCGTGATGTACATCATTGACTAACGATGTGGTTGTGTGCCATAAATTAATACTTAGGCACAGCAGGTCATTCAAATTCACTTTCTCAACATTAAAAAGAAAACATTTCATTGAGATGGTTTATCCATCTTACTAATGTTCCAAGTCTAGACAAAGATGAACTAGTAAAAATATACTTGAAATCGGTCTCAAAAAGAGGCCTGTATTTAAATCCACAAATTTAAGATAGCAAACTGCACCTTTAAACTGCGGTCAGATTAAACTATTAGGTCATGGATTTTTCTGACCTGTCAATAATATTCGCAATACAGTGCAAGCGAGTGACTTCACAATGTTTTGCTTCTAATAATATGATCATAAATCGCAATATATTTAATGCAAATTACGGAGGATTTCCGTTGTGCTATACAGAATGGATAATGCTAAAACAAACAAAAAAATGTGCTTTGAAAGTTTCACAATTCACAGCATGTACAATAACATCCATGGAGACAGTTAAAAAAAATGTTCGATATATTGAGCTCGAATCCTATGGTCTTATTTTATTTCTTAATTTTATAATTCTCCCACTCGGTATTTTGCTGGAAAATAATAAAACCATCACTGCGATTTTAGGGCCGTGTTTTTCTTATTTGGACAAATTTAAATAGATATTGAAAATATTTTCAATTTTTTTCAAATTCTTTACAATTGAAGTACGCGTGGATATTTATGACACTCATAAGGTCATCATGTAGGAGTGGTCTTAAATATACCATACATGGCATAAAGCAAAGACTCTTCCTCGTTAAACCTTTCATTCTGGTTGTAAAGTCTATGGATCCAGTAACTATTATAACATTGCTGTGGGACGTGGAATACACAGAATCCGTTAACAGATGATGTCATGAGATTACTGCTGAAGAAAAGAAGAAAACAGCCCTATTCCCGATTATATGGGTGATGATGTTTGTGTTTAAATCGGTAATTTTATCTGATTATAGAAGTACAACAGATAGGACACAACATTTTTTCAAACAAAAGTAAAGGAAAGACAAGCAGGCAGGAAATAACAAAAATACAGTTGCTGGGTTAAGAAAAAAAAAAACGAACAATTTGCTTTGTTTTTGCTTCCTTCTAACATCCATTGTAATGACTTATTGGCTGAAACCTACACGGGATTGGCTGCTAAGAAAACCAGGACACATTGAGGAAGCAAAGGTATAATTATAGAGCCTCAATTACTTATTTCCATATAATACACGTATGTATATCACTATTAATATTATATATATATATATATATATATATATATATATATATATATATATATATATATATATATATATATATATATATATATATATATATATATATATATATATATATATATTATGAGCTAACTTCTTACTTGCTTGATATCTGGTTTCATTATTGTGATCTAGCAAATGATTGTCTAAGGATGATTTTGCCCAGACCAAGCAAATAATGATATAAAATATGGAATAAATTGATGGAAAAATCGAAATCTGAGAAGAGATATAATGCAGAACAACACAAGATGCTTATCTAAAATTTATCAATTTAATCAATTTTGTCAAAAGAAATGAAAATAAACATGTCATTTGAACGATGCACTCTAAGTTTAAAAAAGAATTACCATACGTACAATCAGAACTTCTGTTATATGGATAGAAACAAATTTCATCGTAGAGTCAAGTGAACGGTTCAACTCATTGCTCGGCATGCTTTCAGAACTCCTTTGCTTCTGGTCCTCTCAAAGTCAATGTTGGTGACACGTCAGAGTCTTGGAATTCATTTTCCTCCTGTGCCAATCTTTCCAGCATCTTCAAGTCATAAACTTAGTAAGTTACCCATTTTAGTGAAAAGGAAGTAGAGAAAGATTTTTTCTATTTTTAAAATGTAGCTGGAAAAATTGAAATGGCCAAGGAGCATTAGACTCAATTATTGCGATGTGTACTTTGCGGCAAATCCCGAAATATCTAAGCATCCCTATCAGTACAATAGAGTTCGGATTATGGTTTGGTTAAAGAGTGCATCTTAAGGGGTTTATGCGTTAGTCCCCGAGGCTTATCGGCAAAAATTCAGAAACTGTATAAAGGCAGCTGGACACAATTATGTTGAATTTGCTAGAAAAACGGACGTTATTTAAGAGATGGTGATTAGCCAAGAAAGTTGAACATGATTGTGGAAAGTCTTGAACAACTTGAGTTACTTGAATAGTTATAAACCTCTGTTCCCAATACTATTAAGAATCATCTTGAAAAGCATAAGATTGAAGCCTTGGAAAATGCTGCTCTTGCTGCTGATGTGTTCTCCTTAACTCTTAAAGTTCCTGTTGTAAACAAGACATTCACTCAGCAGTCTACTGGTAGAAAGATATTTCAGCCTAATACGACGATTCATAAAATTCAATTTGTTACAACTTCTAAAAATCAAGCTGCTAATAAACTTGATTCAAAATCCTTGTCTATGCCTATGTGTACCTATTGCAAGAAAAAGGACATATCATTTCTGATTGCTTTAAACTGAAATATGGCATCAGAATCAAAATAAACAAATGCTCTTAATTCTAATACGTCAAGCTCAAGGTCATGTATTGAGAGCAATACATTTGTTAGATCTCATAAACCTCAGTCTGACTTTATTATGGAGAATTATGAACCACTCATGTCAAAGGGTTCTATATCACTCATAGTTGATTCGGCCAATCCTATCCCTATTATAATTTGTAGTTTCCGATATGTTACCTTCTTATGAGAAGTCTTATTCAAATGTAAACGTTCTTTTTCAGGGCGTAGAGTGCGATTTTGTTATTGTTCCTCTCCATTCTGTAAATTTCTCATCAGACTTAGTTTCAGGACATGTAACAGTCGGTATAATGTATAACCTACCCGTTGAGGACACTCATATTCTGCTAGGCAATGACTTAGCTGGAGACAAGGTTGTGGTTAATCCACTTGTAACTGACATGCCTTAGATCAGAAACTTGATCCAATTGAAAAAGAATACACTGAGCTATACCCAGCCTGTGCAGTTACCAGAGTTATGTCATGGAAAACTCTTGAGAATCGTTTTGATAATGAATACATTCCTTTAGCTGACACAAGTATTGGCCAGGGTTTGATGAAGTCACTTTCGCTTCTAATTGGATCAATCAAGTGGTATTGTTCACAGTGATGCTCTTTTAAATACTCAGTCTCTTTTACTAATCAGGGTGACAAACGACAATCACTTCAAACAGAAAAAGAATCCCGAGTTTATTTCATTGGACCATTAATGAAACTGAAGCCACTGAAGTACCTCTCTGTTATTTCATTAAAAATGGAATTCTTATGCGAAAATAGAGACTTCCCGAGGTATCTGCTGGTGATGAGTGGTCTGTGAACTGTTAAGACCCTTAAATGCTGTATAAATCTTTTTATTTCATTTTTATATCATTAAATGTAGTTGATAGTATTATTATTATTATTATTATTATTATTATTATTATTATTATTATTATTATTATTATTATTATTATTATTATTATTATTATTATGACAGCATGGGTCTAATATTTTGTTAGAAAGATCTTGTTTACTTAAATCGTAAATGTGACTCGTGTAAGGACGGGCTTTGTATGATAGTAAATTCGTTGCAAGTAAACAGTCAGAAGTAGCTATGTAAATTGTTTGCTGATGCCTGTTCACGCATACGAAATCACATGTGTTTTTCATGCCTGTGCACATGAAACGACTTATTTTCTTGTTTTATTTACTTAGTTATCTGTAAGAAAGCTCCGTCGTAGCCGTAAGTGCAGTTCAGTCACAGTTGTAAATATCTTATAGAGTCACATAAAAAGGTATTTTTGTACTGGAAGAAGTTGTCAGATTGCATGTCCACGTAGAACGACATGTGTTTTTGTTAGTGAAGATAATAGTACTTTCTAAATAATTATATTCCCTGGAGAAAAACACTATTGGTTTGGAAAAGAACATTTTCTGTAATTACTTCTAATTTGGAACAGAACAATACAAATTGTTCTTCACTGTAAAAATCCTGGACATTTTGTGTTAGCCTTCGTATGACGTCATCCGCCATCTTGGACCGGAACTGAAGTTCAGACTGTCAATTTAGAACTGTTTGTTAAAAGGGCTTCTGTGTTTTCATATCTTTAGAATAAATTTTTGGGTCTCATTCGTAAATCTTAAGTCTTGTTTCGTATATTTACCTTTTGTCCATGTTTTCTAGGGAACGAAATTATTTTTGTTAAAATTTACAACGCTTGATGTCTCCACTCTTTCTTTGTGTAACTTTGAATGAGCCGATACGTAACAGAGCCATCAGATTGTAGTTACAATATCGTATATAGGAAATACTTACATTGGCTCATGATACTCCTCTGTCTGGTAAAATAGGGATAACAAAATATCTTATAACAAGATCTGGATTCACTTGTATTGGCCGAAAATCAAAAGAGATATTTGTAAATTTTGTAGATTGTCATATTTGTCAGAATGCTCATCTGCAAACATTTTTTGCATTTGATGAACTATTTAGCAGAATTATGGTAGATTGTGTTGGTCACTTACCTAAAACCAAGTCAGGCAACCAATATTTGTTGACCACTTTGTGTACGTCAACAAGATTCCCAGAGGCATTTCCTTTGAGGAAATCTAGCAAAATTTTGATAAAGCTTTTTACTAAATTAGGCTCTCTCCAATCAGGTCGATGGTCAAATTTCATGTATGGACCTTTTCAGCATGTTATACCTGAATATGGCACTCCGCAATTCAAGTCAAAAGTGAAACTGGTTTCACAAAACTTTACTTCAGAGAATATTTGAGTTTAGTAATTGAATTCATTCGCTCTTGCTCATTCTTCAGAATTTTCAATTTAGATTCTACGGCCCTTACAAAGTAAGGAAGAAATTGAATGAGTTCCATATAAGTATTGTACTCTGGTCTAAGTAACTTTATGGAATACTAGCATATTGTAAGAGATAGCAAAGGATATCGTTATAATTATTTTAGTTTTAACTATCCCACAAACTGATGATTTAAGTGAAGAAATTCAATTGGACACCGTTGAACTTCGAGCACAAAATCTTCGAAATTCGGAAATTATGAAAGATCTAGACCAGAAAGTTTTACGTTTTCAACAGGAAGAAAGAAGTGAACTTAAACAGTTATTATTCCAATATATTTCCCGATATTCCTACAAGGACAAACACAATTTTTCATGAAGTTTGCATTGTAGATTCAAATTCTGTAAACCAACACCCATACAGGACGAACCCTCTCAAACAGGAATACTTGAAAATGGAAATTCAGTATTTGCTGGAGAACGATTTCATAGAGCCCAAAAAAAGTGATTTGAATTCACCATGTATACTTGTTCCGAAACCGAATAAAACTTTCCGTATGTGTGCTGATTATAGGAAAGTAATCAGCGTTTAAAAACGAGATTCATTTCCGTTGGCTAGGATCGATGACTGTATTGATTTAATTGAAAATACTAAGTACGTCACAAATTTGACCTTCTGAAAGGATTTTGGCAAAATCCACTTACGGAAATAGCGAAAGCAAGTTCGGTGCCTGTGACCCCAGATATTCTCTATCAATATAAAGTATTCGGAAACAAAACTGATTCAAGTGAGCAATTGATCATATTAGTATATTGCACCACATCTGAGGACATTGCCTTCCATATTTGTACGTAGTGGAGATTCGAAACAGGATTCTAGTAGAACTATTTAGCGATAGGACTTGTTTTCATTCATAGGATCAAAGGTTTGGATTATAATCGCACATTGTTAGTCCTATTTACCAATTTTAAGTTGCTTTCTAGGGAAATAAATTATTTTGTTAAAATATACAAAGCTTTTTGACTTTTCTCATTTGTACGAGTCTACAAGTAACACTAGCCTAAATGTTTCATAGCAATTACGAACGATAAATTTACACACCAGCAGCATAAAATTGGCATTACATTCAAACAAATAAATTCGAACTATTGTTTCAAAATTAAAAACAAGGATTCATTGCACGACGTTCTTAGAATAGTTGAGTCACATAACATTTTATACAAATGAATACAGACAATTAACTTTCGAACTCAAAGAAAATAACTGCCAAAACCTTAATACGTCCGTCAAAGTTAAAATGATTATCTTTATTCTGCCATGTTTAATAACCATTTCTGGAAAGGAAGAAAAACCTTATTTTGGATCTATATTCCTAAATAGCACAAAATTGACTCTGGAACGTCGGAACGTTGACATTGTCCAGCCAGGTCTCTCCCTAGAGCAATGCGGACGAGGTAACATTTTTGTGTCCTGAGCTACTCCGCAATAAAATACATTTGCTTGGAGCCCCAAGTTTCTCGTCTGCTACCTTGGGCCTCGCAAAGTGCCCTTGGATCCCGCATGATGCCATGGACCCCGCACCTCATAGGAACGGACTAGTTCCCAGCTGCCTTACCCCAAGTTATCATCACCTCTCTTTCTGTCTGACTGTGATGCCAGTGGATTCTAAAATCATTCATGAATACAAACAAGTTGGACTGAAAATGAAGTGTCCATAAAAGGAAAAAAGCAAACTGTTGTCAAAATTGGTCAATTGGCTTAAATGAAAACTCTACCACAAGAAATGTTTAATTTAATTTCCGGAACCCCCTTACTTCCTTGTCAGTTTATAGTCTTTATCATATAGTATTTACTGTTCTCAATTGTACTCGCCTTTTAAATTATTACTGTTTTTATCAATACCCTTTTGAAGTTCTTCATATGTGTACCATCTAAAATTTGTCTTTTGGTAAAATTCATCTTTGGATCATGGAAAAGTTTATCTTTCTATTTTATTATCTTTTTTCCGGATTTTCATTTTTGAATAAAAACTGCCTTAATGTTCCTCTGTTGCTTTTATTTATTCTTCTAGGATTGCTTCCTCTCATTTTCACGTGTTCATATTTCGGTAATGTTACCTTTGATCAGCACCTACTCACTTAAAGTTGGACCCAGGCACCTTCCTTCGTTCCTTCCTTACACACACACACAACCGGAACACAGTCAGCCTTACCATAATATCTTACTCTAAGGAGTAATATCCTGTTAATTCCTACCAAGAATGTATGAACATAACATTTCTATCACCACCAAAAGGAGACAGAAGTAACAATTTATGGCCTAAAATAGACTGTGACCACATTTGTATTAACTGTATCAATCTACTTATTATGATATGATTCCATATGAAGAACGGCATGCATGCCCTGACGTAGTTACTAGGACAACCCAAACAGATTTGTTTCTTCAGTAATATCGCTACGATATCTATAATGCTGCAGTTTATGGTAATTTCTTGTACCGGTCCATATGCCGTAGATATGTAGTGTCATATCCCACCCAGACACATTATCCTGACACCAGGCCAACCCGTCGTAACACTGACCCCATAATGCTGATTGCCTAGCGATGCATCTGTTACTATAATTTTTTTTAAATCTTTGGTATGACTGTGCCGGGGTTAGAGACTGTCAGTAAACTGTACATTTTGGAAGACATGTCCATTCTTATAACATGTAATTAATTATAATTATAGTTTTCTTTTCCTTTAGTTTGGACTTCTTTACCTTCTATACTGTCTGTTGTCTATTGCCAAGATGTCAATACTTTTTGCTCTATTCGTGTCACTTTTTGTGTCTGTTTATCTATGTGGGTGTATTTTGATCATCTTCGAAGGAACACTGTTCAATTATTCAAAATGTTGGGAAACATTATTTTCCCTTGCTTTTTCGGATTATTGTATCCTAATATTTTTGCGGAATGTTTGCATTCCCAATTTGTTTCTTCGAAATCCTTGGAAATCCGACGCCTAATCAGAGTATATGTCGGTTCCTATGTCATGTTGTTTTTTCTTTCTTAGTTTCGCTAAAATATATACATTTGTGTGGTGCAATTTATTAACGGAGGTCAATGTTCATATAGTCAGCGACCTTCAAAGGTACAAATGTGAGAGCCAAATATAATGTGAGAGTTCTTTTCTGCACCTACACTACAAAGTAAATTATATACGATATGTGTACAATGGAGTACCGTGAAAAATGAATACTGGCTTGAATCACTGGCATGTTTATGAATCATACAGCCAGGCAATATAAAAAACGTGAACTACTTGTGAAAACAGCTATGTGGTTAAAAGATTGTCAATAGTGATAAAACTGACATGGCAACGGTACACATATACAGCTAGGAAATGTCTTATATGCCATGTTTAATTAATAACTACCTCGCCGCAAGCCATGATGGAGGTTATGACTTATTCTTCACAAGAAAGTAATGTTATTAGAGGCCCATAATAACCTTTTTCAAAGGCAGTCGTTGAGTAGTCTCTTGGAATTCTGAATTAGTGTTGAATTATATTTATGAGTTTTTCAGACTCCCATTAATCCCTTAAGTGTAATATTTCTCTCCCACATTGCCGGATCGCTATAAATATGAAGTTTTAAAATGCTGCTTCGCTTCTTTCTTCTAATTTTTTGGTCGTTTTACAATCTTATCTAGTAAAAAACAGAAAACAGTTTTACAGTATTGATTCATTCTAGGTTTTGCTAAACAGACTCAACTGGTTAATATTTGACATTAAAAATCTTTTACCTTTTCAAATATTTCCGTTATTTTGTTTTAATTTCTTTCATAACGTTTCAAAAAGACAAAAGCAAATAAACAGCAGGACGTCCTATATAAACGGTTATTCTTCAATAGTAGCCTTTGCCTCATCAAATTCCAGTAGTGGTGCTCTCCCTTTGCGATGACACTTCAGTCTAATAAATAATACCATGTTCGTTTTTCACCTGAGCATATGGCCTGTATTTATATAGCATATTTAATTATGAAAATGGACTTTGGTTAAATGCTGCAAAGAAAGTTAAATACATTTAAATAAAGATAAATAAGTTTATATTGCATTCGAATGCTGCATTCATTGCAGTCCGATATAATGTTTTGCAAGTAGATAACATTCAGCGATTTTAGATCCATTCTTGCTTGTAAATAGTGAAATATCCAAGACATGTTCTGCACAACTTGTAGCCATTTCTTTGCGTTTCCTCAAAAGCAAACATTATGTACAATCCTTAACTTTCGCATACCTTTTCGGCTATAAAGCTGAGTTTTTTTCCTAAAAATGATCCGTTACATCCTCCTCTTTTTTTGCTTGCCTTCACCTGAAACATATCCTAAGCATTGTCTTAGTTGTCCCAATTTTTATTTTGCACTCTTTGTTGACTTCACGTTTACGAAATGTTATTTGCCTTTATATTTAGTACAACACATTGTCTAAAGTCATATTCCCCGTGTACCTGTCCTGGGTTATTTAATTCGTAAACATCATAATGCAGTGCTAATATTTCTCCATGAGTTTTTATTAAATATTCAGAAATTTATTAATGCAAACATATTTAACTGATTTTAGTTGAAAGAAGAAGTCTTTATTTTGACCTCGTAATATTTTGGAATGGAATAACAGTATTTAGAGAAAATGGTAATTGCAACTTCGCTTTAATATAGGGGTATATAAGCTTGTCTATCTAAAAATTACTCGTTTCTTGTCTTAACACCCTGAATCAGAATCAGCAATTTTTATTACGTTCAGTATTTGTATTTGAGTGGATTAATTTAGTCAAATTTTATAAACATGCTCCTCACAAATGTTATTGGGCTGGACCAATAATTTGGAATTATAGTGAATTCAGAAAATATTTTTATCATATTACTGTTATACATCGAAAAGCTCTCAGCACAGTCCAATAGCACATTAACACGCTAGAGACTACGGGCACATCAACACATTCAATATTTTAACTTGTCTGGAATGCTAGTAGAAATGAATTGGAACTTTATACATTTGAACATGGCAGAGAACTTTTAGTACTATTTGGAATTATTTTTTTTATATCGCACTAATTTCTGTTCAGTGTCTGCATTATCTATTAGTATTGCCAAATATCATTTCATTTACTTGCAATATTATACCAGTTTTAATTTCTTGACCGTTTCTTAATACTTTTTTGTCTATAAAAATGCGATTGGTACCATTTTCTATCGCTATGCCACATTGCTTAACTTTCGCAACGGGTTCATTATCGACCAGATTCATTTTTGTAGTTATAGCACCTTTTCGTAGATTGTACACCTTTGTTTCTTTACTGTTTTCCATATAGCAATTTGAATGTATTAGAATGCGTGATTTAAATAGAGTGCGCTTATTTTACGGAAGAGAAAGTTGTTGTAGCTGTAATCGGGGGTTAAACGCCATTATTCTGTACACAATAGACAATACCTGGCGACCAGTATAACCCCCAAAAGTACTACTGACCCACGTGAAGCCACTGGCAAGCTTCTTCACATACCCATATTGGCCAAGCCTGAGACTCTAACCTACGCCGACAAAGGCGAGATAGCAATGACTAGTAGAGGCGAGCGCTTTAGGCCACTCTTACACCCAGGACACCAGAAGAGAAAGGGAGTTCAAATTGTAAATAGGTTTTTTGACACAAAGAAAGAAAATGAATGACCGTTTTGAGTCTGAGTGCATTGCAGTTGGGGCTATATGTGTTTGTGTTGTTAAGTAAAAATAATCCAGCATATAATCGCTAAACGACTAAACTTATTATTTAAATAAATGTCAAGCAAATGATTTTTTGTACGGACGCCTCATATAAGCCATGGCTGAATAACACAAACATGTATCACTTGTATGTGGTTTTGTGCATTGTAAACTGTGATGTGTCTAATTTTGAAACTCTTTGAAAAAATTGATTCAATGAATTGTACTAAAGTTAACTTAATTAAAGTAGAAAGGGCTAGAGACAGTTATATGTTTATTCTCATTTCATCTCTTGACGTCAAAGGAAATTTGAACCCGCATAACGAAATTTGATTGAGTCATGTGATATGGTACAAGAGTTTGGCATAACACTCTTCCAAACTCGACCGGTAAAAAGGAGAAGCACGTCATTTGTTCAAAGGAAAGTTAACTGCGGCATGATTAGCCTATTTTTGTCAATCAAATATTATACGTAGAAGATTTAAGGTAACAGTCGATTCTGATTGGATAATGGAAAATTAAGGGTGTAACTCTTGTAAGGAATGAGTGGTTCTACTTGGCAAAAATTGCTTCAGTCTTCAATCTTACACGAGAGAAGTCAGACGAGACTCCGAGCGAACGTCGAAAGTACGTTCCATCGTAATTGAGTAAGGCGAGTTAGTCGTCTCAGAAAGGAAACAGACGATACATTCGAGGTTCGTGGGAAGAACGAATAAAACGGCAAAGGTACGCAAACTTAGTTTCCAGATTTAATATGATTACATATAATTGAATGTTCGTTGAAAGAATTGACAAGATTGCATGTAATTGAATATTCGATACCTAGGAATGCGTAGTAATTTCGTGAATTCAGCCTAATACCTGATGGATAATGTTTCGTAGATGTATGAATTAAATAGCTGTGTAGTGTGTCATTTTTTGAGTGTATATTCATATACTAGTTCGTAATATTTAATTGATCACGCCCCAACATCAGACTATGATGACATAGATGTGGAAGACTTCTATAACCAGCTAAAAGAAGTTATGGATGAAACACCAAAGAAAGACATTCTGGCCGTGCAATGCGATTGGAATGCCAAAATAGGCGAGGATGCTTGCATGAACTGGAAAGAAAAACATGGGCTCTATTGCAATGCAAAGTACAACGAGAAAGGTCCAAGGCTCCTGGAATTCGCTTGTTACAAAGAATTTATGCCGAGAAACACCGTCAGTCTACACAAAGTAACCAGAAAATGGACATGGCACGGTCTAAACGGAGACCACCATTTTCATATCGACTACTTCATGGTGAAGATGCGCATACAGTCAAGTGTCACCATCGCCAAAACTTGAACGTTTCCCAGAGCGGACATTGGAATTGACCATTATCTGGTGATTATGACCGTCGTGCTACATTTAAAGAAGGTCAAAAAATAGTTCCACACAATAGTAAAGTTTGATCACTTGAAATGGAAGGATTCTGAAGTAGCAGAAGCCTGCAGAGTCATGATTGCTGGGAAATTTGCACAGCTCACCATCATTAACACGTACGATACAGACATGATCACCAACTTTAATAAAGCAACGACCTAAACAGCCAATGATATCCTAGGTAGACATCGCTCAGTCAATAACCTCTTGGTCACATCGGGGTCCTGAACCTGTGTGAAACTAAGAGGAAGCTGTAGAAGAAAAAGAATGATACAGAAGGGGTTGAGCAGAACAAGGCAGTCAACGGGGAAGTCAATAAAAGCATGAAAAAGGAAAGAGAAATTGATAGAAGAACAGTCCAAAAACTCTGAAGGAAACTTGAAAAGGAACAACACCAAGAAAGTGGACCAACTGGCCCAAGATCTAACAAGCACAAAACAACTACGAGTTACCTCCTTACAGAACAAAGCTAGAAACTGCCTCACAGAAGAAAAATACAGTTTGAAACAATGGACATAATTCTACGCAGGACTTTAAAATCATTAAGCCACTATAGATCCAGAGGCACAACAAAGCTGTCACGGTCTACCTAGGTGGACGGATGTTTATCTAACTGACACTAATCCGTTGTTTGATCTGTGTACAAACGCCGCGAGCAAGAAGCCAAACGAGTCGTAGTCGCTAAAAGGTTCTTTGTGCAGAACAGGGCATCGTAAATTACACCTGGGTGCTAATCCTTTAGTAGAATATCAAAAGAGCCATTTGTAATAAAATAGTAGGCAACTTATATTGACAGTTCCGCTGATTTACAACTGGGAATGATTAGTCCACCGCATGCAATCAGAATTAAGCTAGTGGGTGGGCATACCTCTAAGTTTCGAGGATATCAAACTGACTCCATCCCAGAATTATTTAGTAGACCGAGGCAGATTACTAGGTGATTGAACGATTAAGGCTACTCCAAGATATGCACTTGTAAATTTGCGTGAATCACATGAAAAGAGATTGTCAATAAAGAGAGCTTCAAGAAGGTAGATATTCGTTTGATTTTTGACTCACACATTGCAACGCCGTAACTGTAAGTACTAATATTATGTTTACGCAATTACTAGTAGTATTGTTAGAATGAAGAATTACTTTGTAGAGTTTCATTTCTGTACTTATTTGAGATTTGTATTGGAGTTAGGAAATGATTGATGTAAGCAAGAATATGAATATATGTTTGAATATGTTCAGAGCATAGATAGTTGCATATTTATATATTTCTATGATTTGTGATGCAAAATAGATGTGTTGGTTATTATGTACTGATGTGAATCAATTATCGTTGATTGTATACGAGTAATTGATATCATGCTTATGATGTATTATTATGTTATGATTTTGCATTGTGTTTACCATCCATGAATGTATGAGTATTTCGGTGGGAATGGATGCGTGACCCATGAAATTTGATAGCCTTGTCTGATGATAAGTTATTTAGGTAGTGTGAGCGTATGTGCCAAGCAAAATAGTACACCTTCCTTGTGTTTTACAGGAAGCTTTCCGGGTGGGACAACTTCAGTTAGAAGGAGAGTTACGAGAGTCTGAGAGAGAAGACTGAAATAAGACTGTCGGTACAGTCAGGGTCGACGGATTGGAGTCGACGGTTCGACGAGGAAGTCGATGGAAAGGGAAGTGGAGGTGGAGAGGAAATTCGAAGGAGTAAAGAAGGAGCAGAAGTGGAGAGGAAAGTTGAAGGGGAAAAGGAGGAGTACAGGAGAAATTTAGAGAGACGGATGAGTGGAACCAAGGACAGGGCAAATTCTCACACTGATTCAGATGATGAAATAGGCACAAAAGGGTTGAGCGATTGGGAAGCTCACATGTTGAAATTTTATTATTAATTAAATTCTTTTATTTAATTCCACCACTTTGTACTTTTGTATTTAACTGTTTAATTTCACCCTTTAGTACTTTTGTATTTAACTGTCGGTATTGTTGACTGGGGGCTCGCTCAGAAGCATATTCACCTACTTAACTTCTGAACCATAACCGAGCCTGGGTGCGTGCCATACCTAAATAAATATTGGAAACACCCCACCCCATTTTCCTATAACCAAAACCATACACGGGTATAAAAATAATTAATTAAACCCCGCAACACTCAGGGTATAACTAAAACCCTATCGTAACAAAAGCAGATCTTCAACCACCGGATATTTTGTGAGAAATTACCTCGAACAATAGCCAGATCTGTACCGTCTTTGTGGAAGTGAAGAAGGTATTTGACAGGTATGGAATGCAACCTTGTGTGCGACCATGAGACTGTACATCAATGTTAACCTCATTACAGTAATAGACCATAATGTTATTATTGCAGTATACTTCAACGGTAGCATAATAGAATGGTTCAGAACAACAGTCGGAGTCGGAGAAGGCTGCTTGCTCCCTCCAACATTATTCAACATCTTTCTTGAGAGAATCATTACTAACACGCTTGAAAAGCATGACAGGACAATCAGCATCGGAGGCATAAGTCCCTAACCTTTGTTTTGCATACGATATTGATGGACTAGCAGGAAATAAGCAAGAACTAGCTGGCTTAGTAGACATCCTCGACAATTTCTTTGCAGCATATGGCATGGAAATCAATGCAGAGAAAACCACAATGATGACCAACAACACCAACAACACCAAGGGCATCAGCACTGGTACGAAGCTAGAAACAGTCAGGATTGCGCAGACAACTGCAGCGCTGACAACACTGAAGCCCATCCAAAGCGATAAGAACATTGCATTCCGTTCAATGGTCAGACTGATGTACTCACACTTGGTTGATCTCCTTATTTCTCTACGCCTGTGTATCAATGCCCGTAACAACTGACTAAGGGAATAGGATACATGCAACAGAGATGAGATGCTTTCTAAAGATCCTCGGCGTCTCATACAAAGAGCGTGTCACAAATTAAGATATACACCAAAGGATTAGATAAGCCATTGGTCCTCACGAAGACCTCCTGACCACAGTGAAAAATGTAAACTGCAGTGGTATTGGCATGTCTCACGATCATCAAGACGTGCCAAGACAATTTTGCTAGGCACTGTACACGAAAAGACAAAAGAGATGCAGGCAGAGAAAAAAGGTGGGAAAACACCATTGAGAAGTAGACAGACTTGACATTGAGCGAATCACTAATAAAGACTGAAAATCGTGAGTAATGGAGGAAGATGGCTGTCCGATCTCATGCGGTGCCCCAAGGCTCTACTAGACTACGGCACTGATGATGATGATGACTTAACCTTAGGATTGTCATGAGAGAACCGAAGAATCTAATGACGATCTCAAACAAAATTGAGTGGTACATAACAGATAAAGGCACCATATTAAACAAAATGGAAATATGATATTTTGGACACTGCCTATGTCAACTTTGGTTTGGTTGATTGATATCTTTTACATCCTTTATAAATTATAGTTGTCAAGGAAACTTGCAAATATACAAAACAGCACGAAATTAAGGTCTTTGAGACTATATAATCCTATCTTATAACCCTGTGGAATGCCTTAGCTAATGAATTAGGATTAACAACAATTATGTTCCACTCCATTGGACTGAGATCCTCATTATATACTTCTGTTTTCTCAATAGACCGCACCGGTGACATATGTGGTTAGATCTTCCGCCTCGGATGTGGGAGTATGCGCGTTCAAACACCTGCAAAGTCATACCAAAGACTTATTTTAATAAAATGGGTCCAGGAGTTACCTCGCTTGGAGCTCAGGTTTGAGATTAGTGTTATGACTGGTTGGCATGGTTTCTGGATAAGGTAACCTGGTGGGAAAAGATGATACATGTCTGTGGGATGATGCCAAAGTGCTAGAATTTATTTACATGTACGTCAAAAATCTAAATCACAGAAGCTGTTTTTTGAATAAGTTTGTTCGAAGGAAAATGTTCAAACCCGAAAAGATAAATTAAAGAAAAGTAGCAACTTCGGCAGCTGTTAATTTAATGAATGGCCTAGAAACATCTTTCATTTCACGTTGTTTTTCTCTTTTCCTTTAATATGTGTAATATAAGGCAAAGGGTTTCGCATTGCGCTAAACTCGTATACATTGTCAGCATGTTGGTTTTTCTTATGCATTGCCAAGTAAATATTTATACAGCTGTATGTTAGCATTTTATGTGTACTATTTCTGCTTTTATTTGTAATGAATTGTAGAAAAATGGCTAATTTGTTTTATTGTGTTGTACACATTGATACATTTATTACATTTGTTTCGTCAAATTATCAGATGTAAATGCAAGAAAAGAATCGATATTGCCCACACCCATCTAGAGGCAAATAACCACATCATTTCTAATTCCTCACGACCGAATTTTCTTTATTACTCTCACCTAACTTTCTTTGCTACCTCCCTTTCTTCCTTCTATGTAATGCATGTTTATCTCGCGCGTACATTTAATGGTCTTGTTTTATTCTCCATCTTTACTGAGCAGCAATAACGACTGGATTTAAACACGTCTCTAAATATTTTAAATTTAACAATTTACAAAGTTCAGAACGAAGACTTTGGTTTGCATAATCTCTTTCTAATTAAGGATTATATGTACATGGAGTAAATTATTAATATTAAAGAAGTTTCACGTAAGTGTCTATCTAGTTTCGTTTTATTTAGACATTGTAGCCTTGGCAAGACAATATATTCATTTAAGATAAATTTCATATGTAACTGTTCATTTACTAATGCTTATAACTTTACTAAATATGTAGGTGTCTCACGATCATCAGGACTTGCCTTGACATTTTAAATTAAATCCAATAAATTAATGTGCAGTGCAAAACATCTTCAACGTGCCTAAATATCTGGACAAAGGATTATTTGGCAGCCGACTAGTTTTCTTTTTCATAGTTGTTTCATATACATTTATGATAACCAAAGGAAGTATAAATAAAGAATATATTAAACTTCAGTTGGGAGAATAATGTTTTATAATTGTCTCAAAATAGTAAGGTTTTACTAGTTTAGAAATTAATTGATATGGCCTGAAATAATTGGTAGTCGCTTCTGTGATGATATTAATTTTGTACACGGTTCCATAGAAGGGTAAACTTGATTTTCAGTGTAATATTTTCTCAGTTGCTTCCCCCATTTTAGGAGCAATAAAAAAAAATGCTCCCTGCTTATTGGCCCTTGACATTTCATTGCAAGTAAAATATGGAGTCTGGAGAAACTGTTAATCCTAGAGGAATTATACTAACAAGATCGGATACTAAATTGGAGATGAATGCTGTGGCCATGGTGTTGGGTGTACGTCGTATTAAGTGTGAAAAAGGAAAACTCGTAGTCAATGATGCTTTATTGTGGAAATATTGGAAGTCTCATTTTCAGCGTCTGCTATAAAAGTGGCTGCCTACATCAAGGTATGGTGGTTGACCTATTGTACCACGTGACTCATCACGGTGTCAGTAAATAGAAGCGTTATGGACTAAAATGGAGATTTTTGTTATTTTCTTTACTTAATCAACTTAATGATTATTTTCGCTCGGATTTGACGGATTCAATCGCTCTTTTTACTTTCTAAACAGGAACCAAACTTTACGTGCGGTCGCGAGTCATTATTACTATGGCGACAGTTGGTATACGACGATAATATGTCTCTAACCAGCATATATATCAGGCCTCAGCTGAACACCAGTATTCACCCGAATATTTTTTATAATCTTATTTTTTATCTGAAGACGCTTTCTCGTCTTGTCAGATCCGCTTTAAAAAAAAAAGATGACTTGTCTAACTTAATTCCCTCTCAAACCAACCTAAAAACCTTGTGGGAATGTTATTCCTTTATTCAGCACTCAGGAAATATAAAGACAATTATTTTATTTTTCAACCGATTATCACAAGAAGGCATTGTTCATCATATTGTCTTCTTTCTAAACCTATGACTGAGAAGGACATTAACTAATATAAATATAATTGGGGAACATGAGCCTTGAACTGAATGTTTTAATTCGATTTTGTTTAGTTTAACAGTAATATGCATTTTTCCTGATATAACTAACCATCTTCGTACAAAGTTAAGTATTGCAAAGTGAATTTTGTTTTTTTTGTTTTAAAAATCTCTTTGATAAGGACCTTTATTTCTATTTCTGAATTCACTACATTCAACTGCAAAGACGGAGTGTGAATAATTCTTGAGTGTATACACAATAGCAAATTAAAGGAAATTAGCATATAACTGAAGAAAATTCTCACATTTTTTGAATATAAGTATAAAAGTATCAACATCTAAAGGAAGCAACAACCGAATACTATAAAACAATATGTGCATCTTTTCATCTATTAAACGCATATAAAATGGATCTATCTTATTTTATTAATTTCACTGACGGTAATGAATTTTATTAATATCAAATTATATTTAGGCAGAATCTTCGAGAGCTGTTTGATTTTAAAACAGAGAAAGGGAAATAGATGTCAGAATTAAACGAGAGGCTGGTACTAATACACTCCAATGCATTACCAATACACTCCATTGGATTCATTTTAGTGTTACCAATACCCTCCAATGCATTCATTTTAGTATTACCAATACACTCCATTGGATTCATTTTAGTGTTACCAATACACTCCAATGCATTCATTTTATTATTACCAATACACTCCAATGCATTTATTTAAATAATGGATAATTCTGATATCAGTCGATAATTTCCGCCCACCTAATTACTGTTGCTCAGGCTCAGTTATCGTGAAAATGGCGGATTCAGTAGCATATCAATGGCAGAATCGATGGACAATATTCTTAGCAATATTTTTGACACTTTCTTACCTGAATACAAAATTCTTTCAGATCTTGCGTTAAAGAAAGGATTCAACTACTACACACAAGGATAACTTGATATATTTAGAAAATTAGGATTTTCGATGGCGAAAATCAGGTCCAAGTTGCAGCACTTTTCTTACGATTCATGAAGAAGAATGAACATCCTAACAATTTTGAAAAAGACATTTTGCTAGACGAGGACAAAATTCCACAATCTTTCTCTTCTTGCAAAGTTATGTATACTTATTAATTACCAGACTTTCTGATATAGCTTCATTTTTTAAAAATTTAAAATAAAACCTTCGTCATGTATTCGCACCAGTTAAATTTACCAATACACTCCAATTTATGTCGCCCATGTATAATCTTCTTATAAGAATAAAATAGGTATTTTTCTTTATCTTGAATTAATAATTCAGTTATGTTTAGGGAAGCATTAAAATTACAATAAATAAGTAAAATGATTACACGAAGCTGTATTGGTAATTGAAGGAAAAAAATTACGACCTTTATACCACAATAACTTGTATCATCAGTTGGACGGAATATACATTTTGAAAGGGTATCATTGATAAACTAGTAAACTAAAATTTTATCAGATTCAAGTAAAACAATCATATATCATAATCTCTTAAGCAAGAAGGAAATAGTAGTTGCACATCGAAATAAGCCACTACAGGCACGTAGACAGGAGATATATATGCATTCACTTCTACCTTTGTTTGCTAGTTAGTGTGGCTTATTTTATCATACTTCATTGATGCCATAATAGTCGGAGGGTGTTATAAAATAACTAATTTAAAATAGATCAGTTTTATTTGAAGACAGCATGAAAATGTTAAATACATTGTATGAGAAATCTTGTTATTTATTGTCTTAAGCTTAATAATGATAACATAAATGTTTTATTAGTTTTACTCTTCATAAAGTGAAATAAATTCTTAAAAGCATTCCACAATAAAAAATTATACTCAAAAAAATTAAATTTCACATTTTGAACTAATTTATTGCAAAATCTAATATCGAAATTATCGATATGAACAAGATTTAGGAAAATCAAGAATTTAAAGTGAGGGGAATGTTTTGTTAAGTTGGCATTATTAAACAAGTAAATGCGCGATTTTGAAGGTTTTTAAAAGGCTAGGCACTGTTGAAGCATAATGCAGGATTTTAATATTCCAATTTAAGTTTGAATAACCCAAGTTACAAAAATACAAAAATTAACAACTCATATGGACAAATTGTCTTTACTGCATGCAGAATTGACTCATATATAATATACGATTCGAACATAACCATACAATTCGCTAAAATATATCATTATTCAAAATCAGATTTATTTATTCATAAATGAAATATGACCATAAACGATGCATTACTTCCAACGCAGACTTTTTCCCATGCTGGTGTTTGATTTGGGAAAATTTTTTTTTAATTCGTTTATAATAACGACAGTCTGCATCGCATGTGCCCGAAGCACAACGAGGAACCACATTTCTGATAAATTTTCAGTGATTTTCTGCATAATGATAAGAAGGAATCAAGGCGTTGTCTTAAGTTTGTGAGCAAATTTAGTGAATAGTAACTCGTGTTTTTTATTCGATAATATGCGCAGTTTGATGGACAGGTCGGAACTAATCATTGTGTAGCATTATTGACAGTACGCTACTTCTTCCTCATAGATCTAGCAAAGACGCATGTTCTTATCCACGTAGATTGTACGATTCCATTTAAACAGTAATACATTCGATTATTTGAATGATATATCAATGTGGTCTTCCTGCATCATTAATCTTTAAAGAGAATCTGAGTCAACCTACATACAGACGCAAGGAATATAGATCGATTAATATTTGCATTTTTACCACTAAAGTGTGCTTCTGAATTACTCTTCTTATACTGGCATTCAGCTTAGAATATTCTGCCGTCACTTTGTGCTTCTAGCCAAGTGTTTAGAAACGTTCCTGGGATGCAAGAAACATTCTTTACCTTTTGTCTCCTGTACTAATACACAACACCAAGGAAATTTTCAGGAATTTATGTAGATATTTATCATTAATTCACCAGTCGACATAGTTGTTGTTCACAATATCAACGTCATACTGCAACTACAAGTTTATTATCATTGTTTGCTTCTAGTCGTAATTCCTACAGAAAATGTGTTATCGTTTTGCAGATTTTTTTTTTATTATTCTTGTACTGTAAACACGCTAGCTTATTATGACATAAGCATCGCAGAGTTGATACATTTCAATGATTGTTTTAAATTGGGATAATAAAGACCTTTACGTACCCTCTCAAGCCATTTCCAAGAGTCTTAGAGCCTTACAGTACAGGAAGTTATATTCATATGCATCAGTAACATGCACACAAGGTACAAAAATAGTCTAGGTAAGAGGTGGTATGTTTTCAAGCTCTTCTGATGATTGTAAATCTGCTTTAACATAGGCTGTCAAAACACATGTTATAAGAATGGTCGTTATCACATTTTGGTTAAATTATTCAGCAACATTGATAACATATATTCAGTCATTCTTATGGTAATTGGGTCATTGGGTTCAAATCATTTAACTACTTGGTTGGAGGAGCTGGTGAAATAGTTCACACAAAGGATGACAATGAGCTCAAGAAGGTTTTAAAATGCTATTATTTGTTCTGGAAGAAAAGATGGAGCTATGTTAATGATAAAATTTAGCTTAACGGTGATCATGAATCTTTAAAAGCCAATAACAATTGTGGGCAATTTTAACGACGTGAAAAGCTTGGAAACAGACTGCTATGTAACGGCACACAGAACAACACTCATAAAAACGTAACAATATGCCCCAACGTAAATCCAGTCTGTTTTGAGGTTCATTCTTCATAAAATGTTACTTACGCTCTAGGGCACACACATTTCAACAGGTATTCGATAATTTGTGTTGTCAATTTATTCTTCTCTTTAACGTCGGACGAATTTAGTTTTGAAGTGGTAAACATAATGGTAACTATCATAAAAACTTATATCTCCCTCCATATGTGTACTTCAGCCTATGTGTACGTGCCAACGTTTAATTAACAGATTGCTCTCTGAATTATATACCTTTTCTAAAGCCTATACACCATCACGTTTTGATACTAACTTTCGGAAATTGACCAAACAGTCAGCTAAGGGCGATATGATTGCAACTTACGAACAGTAGTTATAACCAAAATGAAACGATATATGTCACTTTTATATCGTTGTAGATCTTTCTAAACCAATATAATAAAAACGAGTTACCGAGTAAGTCATAAAGAATATCCAGAGAATGCATGGGTGTACTATTTTGAATATTCAAGCAAACTAGTTAAGTAAAGGGGGGATGCATAACTGCAACTTTTTAACCATTGTGTACACAATGTAGTTTAAGGTGACAATCGATCTGAGGTCATATAAATATATGGGACAATTACATAACCATCATAATCCTGGATTTTCACCGAATCCTCCAAAAGTGCTCCTTTCAAATGAAATTCATTAACAACTTTAGTAATGGCTCTCTTTTGTAAGCCTTGGCAAAGAAAATATTGAAACTGAGCACACATGTAAGATTTTATTGATATTTGACGAAATTTCTGAATGGTGTAGTGAGATGACTCTGACATAGTGTAACGGTTTTATGGTCTTAAACTAAGTAACATAGAAAAGTGAAAACCAACAAGTTTTGTAAAATTCAACCAATAATTCATTTTCTAACAATAGCGTGAATTAAATCCCAAATAGTCTTATGAATGTTCCAATTACATTCTAGTGTTGCTCGAAATAATTGCCAATATTGAATGTGTTGATGCACTTATGTCTTAAATATGCTGATGTACCAATAAACTGTAATGTGGCGATTTGTTAAAAGTTTTTTATGCATCACATTAATATAGTCAAAATATCATTGAACGAATTTGCTATAATTCCAAATTAATGATTTTGCCCAATAAGTATTAAGCAGAGCATCGCAATTCCATTGAATAATTTAAATAAATGAATCCGCCCAAATTACATAAGACTGATTTAATTAGGGAAGTCAGGGCAGAATGAAAATATTTTCAAGTAAACAGATTTGATACAAGATTCAATAGATCCTGGATATAGGTCAGTCTCCTCTCTGCAACATTCAAAGTTGTCAAGAAATTTTAGGAATTTCCAATTGATAAACTAATACCCTATATTCTGAAAGAAGTAAATATTTTACCTCCACCAGTAATTATCTGAATATTTAATCTATGATAACAAAGTAATATTAGCTATATATTATGTTGTTTATAAAATAAATTTCGCTGGTCAGGTAGATCAATAACTTTATAGTAGACTAAGGTAAATTACGGAATGTGGATACACATCACATATAATAATTGAGGAAAGCCAGCAAATAATAAAAGTTAAATACACACAATATATTTCAATGCCTTGGCCATTATATCTTTATTTTTCATATAAGCTGTACACTTACAGGAGAAAGTATGCACATACCAGAGCAAAATAGTGCGAAGCCATCATCCATCATACAACTTGCTTGGTATACCAATTTTTAACAGGAATAGATAAAACCACATTTTTGAGCATTACACGCTAATCATGTCTGGTTTTCTTTTCAAATTACCATCAGTAAGCCGATACTAATTACAGAGAGAGAGAGAGAGAGAGAGAGAGAGAGAGAGAGAGAGAGAGAGAGAGAGAGAGAGAGAGAGAGAGAGAGAGAGAGAGAGAGAGAGAGAGAGAGAAACGAATTCAAATACAGCCAAATATTCAATAGCTACCACTCATCTGAAAAAGAAAAAAAAAACCTGTGTACACAGGTGATGTCTGTATACCTGTCCACTATTTAAATTTGGTTTCTGAATAAATACTATCCACAAAATATGGTTTTCGCTATTATTATTATTATTATTATTATTATTATTATTATTATTATTATTATTATTTGTAGTATTAGTAGTAGTATCTTTTCATTAGTGTTTTATATCCGCTGTTCTACAAATTAACACAGTATGTTTCTCTACAATATTTATGTTCTGCACCAGATTATTGCATCTTACGTTGATCCACTGAATAAATTAAATCATCACCATTATTAGTTTGTTTTGTGCACCATTTCAAAACAATAAAATCACAACTGATGGACAGCATGCGTATGACTGTAAAACGGGACTTGGTCTGGTTTGCCAGCTTGTACCAGTTTCACTTGCAAACAGCTGGTCCAGCTTTAAACATAATGCCGGCATCAATGCTATCACATTCCGCAGTCTTAGTATCTGGAAATGTATCAACTTGGATTATACCGCGTTTGAAGTGTAAACACCGCCGCCAGCAGAGTCGTTCAATTGCGACAGTCGCCATCCAACCAGATTATATAACAGCCGCCAGTCAAAGGGCTGGTAGTCCTCACACCCAGGCGTTAACATTGGTCCCGGGATCGTAAGGTAGCCCGCAGGGAGAACGGGACGTGTTCTCACCCCGCCACATAGACAGACAAGCGAGAAGACATTGTCAGCTAAGTTTTATTGGGACGTCCACAGCGACATCCAATCGGAATTAAAATCGAGGGTAGGATTAAACCTTATATCCGAATCATAGCTGAAAACTTAAAGTAAATTGATCAGTATACCGAGGCAGTTTATGAGGTACATCTTGCTGTTATAAGAATTAAATATTCTATGAGAGAAGCCACTCGTAATTTGACAGGATTCTTAGGACCAAAATTGTAAGAGAAAGAAAAGCTTCGATAAGAACTGTAAGCTGTTTGTTCGATTTTTGCAAAACATAATGGCGTCATAATTATAACTTTTTGTGGCACGTATACTTAATCCTGGGATTGTTTTATCATGTAGAATTACCTTGTTGTGATCATTTATAAGCGTATTTGAGACATGAATTTGAGTTTACGTAGATAATTATGTAAGTTGTTAGTTCGTCAGAATTAATATTTTAACTCTCTGGTGGGTTACTTCGTAGTAACCAGCACCTTTAGTAATGTATTAGGTAAGAGTTTGCGCATGTTTAAATTGGAGTTTAGGAAAATGATGTATGTACGATTTTTTACAATAGATCTTTTAAAATATCAGTGCATAGATATTTGAATATTTGTATATTTGGTGAGTTGTGATGTAAACATATGCGTCTGATTGTTGTTATTGGTTGGTGAAATGGAGTTATGAGTATGTACTGATATGAAGCAATTTAGTGTTGTATGTTTACGAGTAAAAGATTCAGTGCTTTTATTATGTTGTGTTATTATTTTGTGTTTTACCTTACAAGAATGTGTACGTATTTCGGTGTGAATGACAATGTGACCGGTGAAATTTAATAGCCTTATCTGATAATAGACTGTGTAGTGTGAGATGTGAGCGCTGACAAAAATACAGTACCACCCTTGTGTTTTCACAGGAAGCTTTTCGGAGAGGGGAGGGAGATCTTACGGTGAAAGTTCGTAATTCCGAGTCTCTAAGAGGGAGACGGAAGTGAGACTGACAGCACAGTCGGAGTAGACAACGTAGAGTCGACATAGGAAAGAAAGATAGAAAAGAGGTAGAGAAAAGTGATCGGGTGGAGGAAATAGAGACGGAGGAGGATAATGAACTTGGAGGGAGTCAAGGAGGACGAGATTGAGTTAGGAGATGGAGAGAAATACACAGATGAGTAAAACGCAACGACAGGTGGAAATCTATCACACTACGAATCAAAAGATGCGATAAGCTAGAAAATGGGTGAGCGGAATAAGTGTATTTGGAAATTCGAATTATTTACCATTAAATTGTTATAAAATTGTTATTATTGAACTGCACCCTTTTTATATCTTTTATCATTTAACCGTCCTCATTTCTGACTGGGGGCTCAGAGCTGTACATCTAATTTTCACTAAATCAACTTCCAAACTAAAACGGAACCTGTGTAGGACTTCTACAATACTTTAAATAAATATCGGAAATATTCCACCCCCAATCCCCCACTACCAAACCCTCACAATTGGGCGACCCTTTAGAAATGCGTTGCTCTACTCGCCAAGATAAAAAGACATTCGGTGAGAAGACAGTGATGAATTTGACATCATAAATATGTATATTCTTTGTGACACATGGAGCCGAAACATGGCCTGACATTACAGACAAGTTTTAAAAATTGGATGATCCTTGACCCTTATAAAATGTTATGCAAATCTATTTCTTCTCAACGACAAACCTTTGCTTCTGAGAAAGCTTTATTTCACATGAAAGTAGATCAAGACATTTAAATATATTCTTGTCACACTTGCATAAGCGATACTTACATTACTGAACACGATTACTTTTCCCAACCATCCAGCAAACGAATTGCTTTGAATCTTTCTATAAATGATAAAAAGTACATTGCTTTCGAATTTGAGGTATTGACACCTTTGAGTTTTAATGTGAACATAACCGTATTACTAGCATTATAGCGATAGGGAATATGTGGACATCGATTCACGTGACTTTCTTTTATATAATGAATGAGAAACTAAACACCAGTTTACATAGACTGATTTGTCACTGTATATAAACACCAGTGACCACGTAAGGCCGTGAGAAACCACTGTGTGTGACCGCGGAATGCAAGTAACCTTGACCCTCAGAAGAGGCAACCGTTAGGACATATTTGACTGCATATGTAAGTGCGTATTTTCCTTTCAGTCTTCGAATTGAACTTTCGTACAAAATCGACCGAATCCAGGGCATTGCAATGAACTTTCACCCTTTCTGCCTCATTAATACAAGACCATTAAGTGAGATGATCTTTGTTTGCAACAACAATACAATATTTAAATAAAAAAATACGGAAATCTATTAATTTGGATTTATTTTCAAATCATCCAATCCAGGGGATATGCAAAATTCCAACATTTATAAAGGTGTCTATCTTCCATTTTACTTTTAGTCACAATGAACGAGTGTGTATGAATCTAGCTATTTTTAAAATTTTAGTTAAAACTTCCTATACATTGAGTAGATGATGCTGACAATGACTTGAATGTGTATTTGTATGCACGTGTGTATGTAGGTGTGTATGTGTATGTATATGCATATGTATGCATATGTGTATGTCTTTGTGTCTGTGAAATATGTGACTGTATAAGCGTGAATGTATATGTATGTGTATAGATATGAGTATGTGTATGTATATGTTTGAATATTTATAAATATATTTATGTTTATTTGTATGTTTATGTCTATGTGTATGCTTATGTATATTTATATGTTTATGTGTATGTAAATAAGTATGTGTATGTATATGTGTGTTAATGTGTATATGTTTGAATATGTTTATGTGTATGTCTGTATATATATATATATATATATATACACATATATATATACATATATATATATATATATATATATATATATATATATATATATATATATATGTATATATATATATATATATATATATATATATATATATATATATATATATATATATATATATATATATACACATATATATATACATATATATATATATATATATATATATATATATATATATATATATATATATATATGTTTATGTGAATGTATGTATATATATGCGTTTGTGTATTTGTTTGTGAATGTGAATGCATACGCCACATGATTAGACACCTGTCCCGTCTTCTTCGGAAGACACTATCACACGTTTTAATGAACTTTGATTTTCATGGAAGAAACTACTGATCAGTTTCATGAAATAACTTTGCTGCTTTTCTTGCATGTGCAAAAAATTGAAACGTTAAGACATCTGTGAATACCCCTTCTTTAAAGCACATGTACAGAAACATAATAGATTATAGTTTACAAAGGCCTGTCACATGCTACTTTAATCATTTGCCATGTAATTGTGAACCCTCCCTAGTTAAAAGTAAACAAAGCAGTTAAGGTCACGGATTTGCAGGTTTGTAATGTTCAATTTTATCAAAGAAGTCAGTGGGGTCTTTTCTCTCGGAATTATCGCTTAAGAAAAATGTTCAAAATATTTAGCGGATAGCTACTCAGTGTGAATAGATACACATAAATATTTCACAGGGGAACGGCTCTGTGTGTGTGTGTGTGTGTGTGTGTGTGTGTGTGTTTGTGTGTGATTTGGATTTTTAACGTAGCTTTAACAATTTTTAAGTCATATCGCTACCATGTCTGCAGTGTGGCAGTTTATAATGATGTCTAGCATTGGGGGCATCATGCCGCAAACATGTAGCATGATGTCCCACCCAGTCACATTATCCTGACACCAGACCAACCAGTCCTAACACTAACCTGTTAATATAATGTCCCACCCAGTCACATTATCCTGACACCAGACCAACCAGTCCTAACACTAACCTGTTAATATAATGTGGAGAACCAATCGATGCGGCTGTTAGTACCATTTTTATAAGTCTCTGGTATGGCATGGCCGGAGATCGAACCCACGACACCCCGCATCTGAGGCAGACGCTCCAACCACTAGGACATGTAGATTATCTTTTTATTACACATCTTTTTATTACCAATTCTTAAGGTCAAAAGCTATTTATTTGCACGGGTTTCCTCATTTTGTGCCAACATGAGTAACAGCTATTTTACAGCATCGAAAACAATCAAGATCCTAAATTTTACAAATAAATAAGACAGCTACGTTTCACAAATTTAGCTTGTACATTTCATGCCTCAAACGTATGTATTGTGTTAAAAAAAGGATCGTATTCGTACGACTTCAAAGAATTTATTTATTTTTCTAACATATCTCATGCTTTGATTGATACTTTTGGTGTGTGGTAACTAGAAACATAACAAAGCGGTTGTATGTAACAAACTTCAGAGCGTAACATTAGCCAGAAGATTTGAATAATTGTGAGTTGACCTGTAAAGATTTCAATGATTGTGACTTGACATGTAAAAATATTGTTCTTTGTTTTGTTTATATCTACATTCAAACATAAATTAGTGTGCAACAGACGCTATATCCCATTTTTGATAGTAACCTAATAGTAACGTAATTTCCGTGTGCAGTTAATACTAATCAACGCCTTATTGATCCATCGCTTTCAAACATAATTTTAATGCCAGTTATTTTTAACTGTAGTATATTTAATTTCGAGAGGTTTTTCTCAAAATTGTGTACTGTTCGTTGTAGGGTATTACAGACATACAATACTGTACGAGTCATATACACCTATAGGTCATTATGTACCATTTTGTTGTAGGGTTTTACAGACATATAATAAATACTGTACGAGTCACACATATCAATGGGTCATGTATGTACCGTTTCTTGTGGGATATTACAGACATACAATGTTGTACGATTCACATCAAATCTACTTATTATTTTTTAACCGAAACTGTCATTTTGGAGACAGAAGGAAAAATTATAGATAGAAAGCAAAATACTAAACGAACTAATATATTTGTCCCAGTAGGAACATTGTGTTTAAACAGAGATATTGTTTCCGTGCTTAATTCCAATACAACCTGTGAAATAGACGATGCGTCGAGTATGCCTCAATTTTCCTTGAACATTGCACCTAAGAACTGCTTCTTCCCTCCTTGATATCGGCTGACTAAATATGTTCTGTAAATTACCATTCTAAGATGCTGTTAGATATATCTAATTGTTGATTTCTACGAAGAATTATGTAAGACTAGCGCTGCAGAGGCAGGAGGACTCATTCGAAAAATAAAAGATTATGAGTACATACAGGTCAGCGTACGTGCTTCATGGATAACAAAAAACGAACAATTAAGACAAAATGTGGGACAAAGCCAGTTATTGTGATTTGAGGATGCTGAGAAAATTGCACATATCTTAGTTGTGTTTTTTGGGAGGGACGTGTTCTTCCTGAAGCATGCATGCTACCCTGTATGTGTTCATGTTCTTTTCGAAAAAGTCATTACGTTTATTAGATCAAATATAGGTAGAGTATAACCATGCGTGCGGCGTATGTATACGTATATCATTCAGCCTGTTAAATGTTTTAACTGTACTTGTATATAGGTAGTCAATGAACCATACAATAAACGATATTAAAAATAATTTCCTGTCAAATTAAACTAAAGCCAGCTCGTCCGAATATTTTCTACTGAAGAGGGTTCAATTACATGCGTTACTTTATGCACCCATTAGGAAAACTTTAGTAATTGGTAAAATCATCTGTATCATCACCCTTTCTTCTTCTTCTTCTTCTTCTTCTTCTTCTTCTTCTTCTTCTTCTTCTTCTTCTTCTTCTTCTTCTTCTTATTATTATTATTATTATTATTATTATTATTATTATTATTATTATTATTATTATTATTATTATTATTATTATTGCAGTAATCCAGTTCTTTTCGAAATCTGTCCAAATTAAAAGTCATCAGTAATTAAGATAAAATAAACTAATAAAACAATTTTAAAGACTTAATTTAGAAAACAAAATGTTACTGCTGTTGCTGATTTAGGATTTCGCATTTCCATTAAGTTTAAAAAAAAAAAAAAAAAAAAACAATCACGACATCGAAAGGATTAAATAAAATGACTACATCCAGTTTTGCTGGTAGAATCCTCTAAACTTCCAAGACTACTCGTGTAAAACGTTAGAACGTTATACATGCAAAACTTGGCTTGTACACAGTTGTAGATATAAGTTTTGAACTGTATGCTTAAATTCATATTACTGAACTCTCAAAAATTATAATATTCAGAAAGACTTCATCTTTTATACAGTTCACTGAAAACGAACATTGTTGCTACATGAATAAAATATTTTTGACGGCTTTACAACGTGTTTGCAGGTTTAAATGAGAACACGGATACCTTTTACCATGTCCTAACAGTCTTAAATGAGAACACATATACATTTTATTGATTTTAATGGATATTTAAATTAAAATTATACATAAAAATTACAAAAATATCAAAATACTGGCTGCAGATTCTATTTTTATACCATTGTAATCTAAGCAAAAAATAAAAACATATTTTATTTTAAAGATGCATTTTTCATTTGCGCAAAGCTGAATGGCTAAATGTCTGAATACTTTCATGCCATTAAGCCTGAATACTGCTAAGTAGTGTTTCCATAAAAGAGATTTTGTAAATTTTTATTAAGCAAAGGAACGAGCGGTACTCTTCACATTAGTCTTACTTTGTTGTGTTTTCCATAAATCAAAATAAACATGAAGCAAAAATGTTGTCTACAGCTTTTCATTATAGTATTCAGGGCATTAGCAGTTCAGTTTATTTGAGCGTCGAACTCATATTCCATGGTTCGTCGGTCCAGTAACTGCCCAGACCAATCAATGTCGGCTTCCTCAGTGTGCCATAATCCAGTAGTCGTTGATATAGTAACTTCCCAGAGCAGTCAAGGTTTTTTTCTTCAGTATAGACCATTTCATGGAGACTTCGGCGAACTTCGTAATTTGCTCGGAATTTCGATCACGTGGCGGGTGGTCAACTGACCGCAATATCCAATCGATAACTGGTAGGCAAATAGTCTGGTCCCTTGCTTAGTATCCTCCCTAGTATAGTATAGCAGAGTGCATGGCAGGGAACATAATAAGCAGGGGACGATACTAGTGGTCAAAACAAGGCGGACGCATCAGCCTTAGCATCAACTGTTCCAACTACTTCAGCTTCGTTTATAGAGTTGAAAAATGCCTATTCAACAGCGATGATGCCACAGATATTGACGAAATTTAATATTGGAAGCATCCTGTCTTGTTCTCTGGATTTTATAGCCATACGAGAGAGTAGTTATGAGCTGTTTACATCTGGACATGCACATGCAAGTATGGAAACGGAGTCGATGTTGCAAGTTTAATCCCTTTTTTACCATAACAACGTATTTCATAAATCGAGTTTCGTTTACCAATAAAAGGAATTTTTTGTATTAATCCGCAGTATAAGAAGATTGGAATATTTTTCGACGGTAAAGCTGCAGAAGTCCCAGGCATTTAGCTTGCAGGTAGCATGCATTTCTTAATTTGTTTTAATCTGATACGTCTAAACAACAATGTATGCCATTTTGTTATGTAGAGATGCCTACCAGCGTTTGATTGGCTGGAGTATAAAGTGACTCAGGAGGTTTTTCAGATAATTACGGAGCATCTCGGTTAAATCCGGTATAAAATGGGCTATACCATAATCCATTGGTCGTTTGTCCAGTAACTGCCCAGACCAATCATGGTCGGCTTCCTCAGTGTGCCGTAGTCCAATGGTCTTTGGTCCAGTAACTACCCAAGCTAGTCAAGGTCGGTTTTTCTCTGTGTCTATGTCATAGAGATTTAGCTCCCATTTCCTCAGCATGGATATAACCAATTTTATGGTACTAACAAACTTATATAAAATGAACTGGAACATCAGGGACGAATTAAGCATTGGTCATTTAATACCGCACTTATCTTTTACCAGACGATGCCTCATAAATATAATTTCATTACTTAACTTAAGGTTAATACAATATCTTAAGGACATTCCAAGAGATTCAGATTTTGACCTGATCAGGTGCAGACAAAAATAATTTATCTTCGTAAACTTAATTACAGTGCTTTTTTATGCAGGAATTTGCATTGTTTTGCAAAAATTTGCTATAGAAGGATGTAATTGTTACTGAGTACAATTAATGTATGAAAAAGTAATTTAAGAACATAATTAAACAAGTTTTCCGTGGTCAGTAGTTACCATAACAAATACTGTTTATCTGTCCTTCAGTAATTATGGAACTGGATGCATACTGAAAAATAATTCACACAAATTCTCTCTGACTTGTATGAAACTTAGCAAAGTATGCGAAAAGTATATATATATATATATATATATATATATATATATATATATATATATATATATATATATATATATATATATATATATATATATATATATATATATATATATATATATATATATATATATATATATATATATATATATATATATATATATATATATATATATATATATATATATATATATATATATATATATATATATATAACAATAAAATTGTCTATTCGTATGGTGGATGTGTAGAAACTTTAAAAAGATTACTTTCATGGTTACCGTGCACCCGCTGTAGTATAGACCATCATCAGGGTGACCAGTGAATGCATTATGAACGAATCCAAAATATTCCGAATGATCTCACATCTAATCGGATTGCGCACTATTTGTCATGGCTGATTTAGAAACATGTTATATTCGACAAACATTTCTTCGAATTTTTGTTTTGCTATGATGGAACATCTTTTCATCAAGCACAGCAAAATCTTTAATTCTATCTTTAAGATAAGGAATATTTTTAAATAACAACTGCAGCTGGTTCAATAGAAGTTTAATTTACAACAGACGATAATAGAGATGAAAATTCCCATTCAGATATGAGAATTTATTTTTGTTTCTTTTACGCTATTGGAGCAGAGTCTTCGGAGGTATTATGGATATGACTAGTAATATATAAATTTGGATTGCTGCAGAAAGTGAAAGAGTAAACATATAATATCGTAGATGTTTTGTATGGCTTGCAAAAATGGCTGTAAAGGTAATAAATTGCAAAGATTAGAATACTTTTTAAAGAAAAAATTTCCTCCGAATTTTATTTTTAAGTACGAAAACGTTCTTAATATTAACTTCGCAACAGTTGTGCGACTTATTCTGGTTATTCACTTAGTTGCTTCACAGCTGTGCACAGCTATATGTAACTAATGTACACCGTGCCCGCCCAAAATCCTTCTGCAGTTTGGGTCTCACTCGATAGTTTCGTATTTTGACCCGCCACCCCCTTAATTTTTAATGTAGAAGGCATGAGCCTGATTATCACAAATCTAGCATTTTTAAACTCACACATAAGCTAAATCTGTAATGTGGTTTACATTTACTCTGAGTTAGGCTTGTAAATGGGTTGCCTTGTTGGTGATTGCCTGTCACAGTTAAACTAGCACTGGAGATCAAATGCGTAACTTGGTCTGCAAATGTGCATCCGACTTGGCTTACGTATTTACATGTGTCTGCTTCAGAGGTAAATATCAATAAATCTACATGGTTGAGGGGTGATGAAAAGTATTTTAATTTGTTATAGTACTAGTGAAATTTCAAGATCAATAAGGTACATAATGACTCTGTTAGCCTGCTTCTGACAGGAACAGGTTGAAAATAGCTCTTTGTAAAACATGAATGCAAAAAAGAGGGGTTGGTGGTAGTATAGGTTCAGTATCAAAACCACCAGTTGCATAAAGAATTAACCTTAATACCTTAGTCAAAATCTTACAAGCATCCTTTCAACAAAAATCATTAGTTAGTTTTTATTTGTATCTTTATTGTAAAATTATGATCATTTTTCTGCAATAGGTTATTGTCGGATGAAAATTTGCCAAAACAACTGTCCGGTGAGACCTTAATGACCCATGTCATTTGTTCAGTCTTGTCAAATTTGATTAACTATGTCATAAATCATTTCCTTATTACCTCCATGTCTTGAATCTGACAGAGTAAGGTATTTCAAAACAAACACTTCCAATAGGTTTGCTAATAAGCACATGCTAGTAGGGAAGGGAGCTAACTTAGCACTGTCATAGTTAACAGCTGATCCAATTTTCTAATGAAGAACAAAGACCTAATAATTTTCATACAAGGTGGTTCAATGAAGTATTTCACTTTTTACTTATTCATTTTTCAATATTTATGATACATGTTTTCTACATTTCTTATAATTTTAATGCTAATTGCCTTAATATTATGAATTTACATTCCTATATGTTCATGATGTAATGTTTCAACACATACATTTCATTTATTGACAGACATATTCAGTTATAATTGCCTATATATACATTACCGATTTAACACCTACTGAAAAGCAGCAATTTTATGACATTTTAAGTAAGAAAACTGCAAAAGTGGACACATGTACAATTTGGCTGAGAGCTAAAACACCAGCTGGATATGCAATGATCTGTACACATTTCAGAGGGAAGAGAATAAAACTTCTAGCACATTGTTTACTGTTTTTCTTACACCATCCTAATGTGACCATGTCAAAAATCTACACATGTTGCATATATGTCACAATAAATCATGCAGATAAATTTTGCATTTATCTTTGGAAACTGCATCAATTAATAATAAGCGACAAATTTTCGCAACATGGGTAAGTGTACAAAACATTATGACTGTCTAAAGTGCTTATTGTAAGGTAGTAATTACAAATTATTGGCAGTTTTTCCATTTTACAGTTTGTTTTCATTTCTTCTAGGCCTAAATGTGTTTGGTAGCATACTTGGTGAAGAGACATTGAAAGCCAGGCTGACATCAAAAGTTTCATCAGGAGTCAGCCACATTAGATGCTGTGGGGCTTTCACAGGAACAAGTGAATCAGAATCAACTTCACTGGAATTTTGGTAACTTGCAAGAACTGCATGTCCCTTTCTAAACTGTGTTTATCAACTCTCCTGATTTATTTTGCATAATTTTCTTTTTACTTTATGGTTAAGTGTAGGCATGTTACAATCACTTGGAAAATAAACTTGTCCGCAGCATCTTCAGCAACAATATAATCTGGCCAGTATGAAAATGACCCAGAGATGACCTTAGAGGTGTGAAACTACATTTTCCATGCATAATGTCTACTCAGCAAATGTGCTGAGTCTGGGTATAGAATTTCACTGTTGAAGTTTCCTAAATGAATTGGTTCTGTTTACAAACTTTGGTCAGTCACTTTTGGGTTAGCTGAGGAGTTTCCTCCCTTATACATTCACCTCTGATTTCTCTTTTTTAACACAGATATGACATTCTTTATTAAATCAAGGAGGGAATACTGGTCAGTTCATATATGCTGTGCATCATTATTATTCTTTCAAGTACTTAGCATGTACATTCTGCAGCTATTTTAGAAGAGATTCAGCTTGGCTTCCTTTGCAGCTTTTATTCACTACAATTTCAAATTTCATGAAGAGTTGTATTATTTGTGCTGTCAGATGTCTTTGATATCACTCGGCACTAATAATACAGGGTCTATTGGTTATGAAAAATGATGAAACTGACATGTTATAAGGAAATGGTATGTTTCAGTGGGGAAAGTAATAGATGAAGTTTGTCATAACGGTTGCTCTGTTTGATGGCTTTTGCTCATCGATTAAAGCAATAAGCAAAAGGAAACAAGCAAGCTTGAATTTTACACATGTAAAGGTTGCATTTTTTTTAAAATTGATCAATGTTTTGAAAATAAGAAGATTTTCCCTTAATCAGACTGCTATTTAAATTATTAAGGTCTCACTGGATAGTTTCGTATGTTGACACCACCACCCCTGATTTTAATGTAGAAGGCATGAGCCTGATTATCACAACCCTAGCATTTATAAACTGACACATAAGCTAAATCTGTAATGTGGTTTACATTTACTTTGAGTTAGGCTTTGAAATGGGTTGCCTTGTTGGTGACTGCCTGTCACAGTTAAGCCAGCACTGGAGATCAAATGTGTAACTTGGTCTGCAAATGTGCATCCGACTTGGCTTATGTATTTACATGTGTCTGCTTCAGAGGTAAATATCAATAAATCTACATGGTTGAGGGGTGATGAAAATTATTTTAATTTGTTATAGTACTAGTGAAATTTCAAGATCAATAAGGTACATACTGACTCTGTTAGCCTGCTTCTGACAGGAACAGGTTGAAAATAGCTCTTTTCTGTAAAAAATGAATGTAAAAAAGAGGTGTTGGTGGTAGTATAGGTTCAGTATCAAAACCACCAGTTGCATAAGGAATTAAACTTAATTCCTTAGTCAAAATCTTACAAGCATCCCTTCAACAAAAATCATTAGTTAGTTTTTATTTGTATCTTTATTGTAAAATTATGATCATTTTTCTGCAATAGATCATTGTCGGATGAAAATTTGCCAAAACAACTGTCCGGTGAGACCTTCGTATAAACTGCCGCCGCGCGAATGTCTTTCCAGTTGAGCATATCTGCCGTCGTGCGAATAAATGTCTCCTGGTGCCATCACTCCTACCTAGTACGGATAGGAGTACAGTCATCAGCTAATAAGTCGCTGGGTTTGTATCGACGTCATGAAAATTATATAAGTATATATTTTGATATTTGACTTGAACATGATCGAACATTAACTAAATGACATTTGATTATAAACTGCATGTAGAAGTTATAGAAAGGAAGAAACGATACTAGATTTGACACCTAAAAAATGCAGGACTCAACACTGATCAAAGATTTTAGCCTAAGATATGAATATATGTGCGCGTTGTATGATAAAGATTGATTGGTTGAATGTTTGACGTCGTCGTGTAATTTCCAAGACACATTGCTTGAATAACACAGTAAATATTTATTTTAGAAACTTTCTGTCCAGGAATTAATAATGCGCAAGTACCTTCAATACCTATGGCTAAATTTAGTACCATGCATGTGGCCTTCATGCATCAGAATATTGAAAAAGAAACAAACAAAGGAAAACCCCAAGAAAAACAAAAAAACAATATGCAACGCTTGCAATAGACTTGGTTTGAGGTCAATGTTTATCCTATTTCAAAGGACTTCAAGAGTATATATGCTGTCGGATGAATGGTTCTTGGACTCGCCAATATCACAAATAATTTTCTTCCAATCAATTAACAACCACACATTCATACGACCCTAATTTCGCACTTGCATTGGTTGCATTTTTTTCTTCCTGCGCACCATTTATACGATTTATGAGTACAGCAATGGCCCCAAGATTCAATTCTACCATAATGTCCCGTGAATATTTTACATTATGAGACTGTTTCTAGTAATTGGCTAATAACTCATTTTCTGAAATATCTTCCCAGAACTGATTCCCTATAATCGAACAAATAAACACAAACAATACTTAAGCAATAAATAAATAGCACATACCCTACGTTTGTAATATATATATATATATATATATATATATATATATATATATATATATATATATATATATATATATATATATATATATATCAGAAAGCCTAGGTTTGTAATGCAAAGAGCACATATCCTAGGTTTGTAATGCAAATAACAGATACCCTAGGTTACTAATGCAAACATGCACATACTACTCTACGTTTGTAATGCTTATAGAACATACTCTATGTTTGTAATGTACACATACACTAGATTTGCAATGCAAATAGCACATACGCTAGGTTTGTAATGAAAATAACATATATCCTAGGTTTGTAATGTAAATTTGCACATACTCAAGGTTTGTCTTTATCTTCCATTTGACTATACTTTTGTTAATCTTATCAAAGGAGGAGTAAAGCTGTTATCAGTACATTTGGCTACGTATGCAAACCTTTATTCGTGTGCAGAAAGGCATTGAATATTCATACAAATTAAAACAATTAAATAATTGATCCTTGTGAAGTTCAAAGATGATTTCTTTTTGTTTTCTGTTTTTAAAAATGCGATCGGTTCCTAAAATTAGTGAGGGTTTATGGATCGTAAAGGATGGGTAAAACAAAAAGCGTCCAGAACAATACAAAATTCAATCACATGTTTGATTAGGCATTGTGCTGATCTTTATAACTTTTGCCAAGCTGATTTTTCTGAACGAAAAACCATACCTACTCGTTTCCGATGTGATAGCAGTTGGTTTTGATACTGAAACATAGCAACATTACGGAAAAGTAGTTCATTCGTGATCAAAATTAATCAAACATACTGGGCATTATATATATATATATATATATATATATATATATATATATATATATATATATATATATATATATATATATAGAGAGAGAGAGAGAGAGAGAGAGAGAGAGAGAGAGAGTGTGAGAGAGAGAGAGAGAGAGAGAGAGAGAGAGAGAGAGAGAGAGAGAGAGAGAGAGAGAGAGAGAGAGAGAGAGAGAGAAAGAGGTGGAACCTTTTAGTTGCATAATCATTTAGAATTTATGGATAAAACGTACCGAGACAATGCTTGTGCAGTCAGTGTACCCCTGGTACCGTATCAAGTACTTTTCAAAATGAATTTAAGTCGCAATTGACAGGAAGAAAGTGAGCGTTGTATGTAGCACTGTCCCTAGATGGCCTGTCTGTTGGCAAACCAGTGTTTAATGCTTTTCAGAACTTTATATAATCAGTTCTATGGGGCCTGATCGATTGGATATAAAAGCCTGAATGTTAAGAATGATCAATTGTTCTTTCCCAAGAAAGAAAAATGATTTTCCTAATGGAAGTGCAGTGTAATTAAGTGTGAGACCTTGTCGCGTCTATTACACATTTGATAGGTTGTTATTATTTTAGGCTTTCGAAGTCTTGATATAATGTTCCCTTTGGATTTTACAGATGATACCCAGGCTTTCTATATTGATATATTTTTCCAACACTTGATGTGTGTGCCAAGTACGGACGGACGGGGCGGAAAAGGGACGGAGGGCGCAGTTACTCAGGAGCCAAAAGACTTTTCGCGCCAAAAAAGCTAATGAAATACTGCATATTTCAAAAATTACTAACATTGAGTGTTCGTAATGTGTTACTCCGGAATCTTGACCTTTCAACAAATTACCTAACAAGAATTTGAAAACTGATTTATGCTGCCTGTGTGTGCTTCTTGAACAGCGCTACTCTAAATTTTCTGGTTTCTGTACATGCTGTAAGCGAAATTAATGGGTCTAATGTGGAAATGACACACATCCATAAAATAGTGCTTGATTGTCTTGTGTGAATGAGAGAATTTAGAAGTCAGGAAAAACCACCAAATAGCATTCAATTGCATAAAAATCGTTGGCGGCTAGGGCTCCGCCCAGGCCTCAGCTCTTGACTGATATGAGGGGACACGATTATAATTTCTCGTCATCGGCTCTTTGGGTCTCGAATTTTGGCTATTTGGGTCATGATCGTCACCCAGGGCTCCATTTACGCATCTGGCTCTGAAACCATTTAACCTTAATACCTTACTATGTGTCCGTGGTAAAAGTTGAAAGTCACCCGGGACACGGGCTCTTGTTAGTAGGGCATATTTTTGGCCGATCTGTACACACAAAAAATATGGTATTATGTTAAAAAAAAATTCATAGTGATCTTTAATATTATATCCTATGGTTCTTGTCGGTGTGTATATTCTTTGAAGACTTTATTTAGCACTTTCCATAAAATGTATGCATGGGAGAAAACCGGTTGTTTGTCTTTTATCTCTCGCTGTGGCACGCGCATGTTGCAGGCATCAAAATCGCAATTACCTCGCTACATTTATTTCGTCCGTGGTTTGCGTTATGTACACTTACGTCAAGTTGGAATATTTTAGTACAGGTACTTAAAATTATTTTAATATTTATGCTCTGATATATTCACACAACTTTTGCAACTAATCTTACCTACTTCAATTATTTTTCTAGACTCCAGTTCAAACACGTGTAGGCTGACATAGCCCATTATTAAACGTATGGGTTACTTCTAATTAACCTACCATCGAATTACAAAATTAATTCTGGAAAGCTATTAATCGACATGATTCTCTACTTCAACTCAAATCCATTTCTTAAATACGCATTAAAAGGAAACACTACAAGGTAATTCTACATAATAAAACAATCTCCGTAATTCAGCATGCATACTACAAATAATTGCAATTATAACGTCGTAATGTTCTGTAAAAATCGAGCAAATAACTTAATGACCTTTTCGAAGCTTTTCTTCTCTTACAGTTTGGTCTTAAGTTTTACCAACAAATTACGAGTGCATCTCGGAGTAACCCAACTTCTTATACATCTGTATAGGCTTCTATTAAATATTTGCTGCGACCTTGAGCTATAATCCCGATATAAGTTTTAATCACACCCTCTGTCTTAATTCCAATTGGATGTCGATGTGGACTGATCCAATCAAACGTAGCGGACAATGTGCTCTCGCTTTCTGTCTGCGTGGGGACGGATATAAACACGCCCAATTCACTCTGCGAGCTTCCTTTAATCTCTGAACCAATGTTTAAAGGCTGGATGTGAATATTACAAGCCTTTGACTAGCTGCCTCTAAAAAAAAGATAAAAAATTTTGTCTTGGGCAGTTTTCACCGAACAGATTTAGTTTCATGCACTAGCCACAAAATGGAGAAAGTTGAACTACCTGAAAACGTATGGAACTAAACCGGTTTCGAAGAGGTACACATTTTGAATTTCCTTCATGAAAGTGAAAACATGATGTGACAGGGTCACATGTGGAAATCGCTTTAAATGATGACATAATTTTAGTATATTTCGTTTCGAATAACAATGATCGCCCTGATGTGCGATGGAAGACGGCAGACGCAATGCAGCTGTCCTGACTTGTGATCTAGTGCCAACGCTCATTAAGAAATACATCTTTAAGTTACAAAGTATTGCTTAAATATGTATATGTGTTCCTGTGGAGGAAATTCTATCAACTGATCTGAACCATGCTTGATGACTGCTTCATCTGTATTACCAATTGTCAAAGCATACTTTTCATATAATTATTAGCGTCAGCTTTGAAAATTATTTCTATTTTCTATTTCGCAATGCAATCATATATGTATGTACTAAAAACTTATTTTGACTTTTTATTAAAAATGATAAAAAGTAGTTTCTCCTGCGTACTTATTTTCGTTGCGTCCTTTTTTTTCTAATTCGTATTTTATTTATTTTTTATTGCCTTCCATTTTCCAACACATTCATCCAACACAGACATTAAGCATTATTCAAATCAGTTGGTCGAATTTTTTAAAGGGAAACTCAACATACGATACTTATTAACTTAAAGATGTATTTCTTAATGTGGGTTGGAACTAGATTTTAAGATAAAATAGTTCCAGTGAGTCTGCCGATTTCCGTTGTTCATCAGGCCCTTCAATATCGTTTGAAAAACAAGACACTGAAATTATGTAATTCTTTAAATCGAGTGTGGGTCGCGTTTGTACTTGGGTAGTTTTGACCTGGGTACGTTTTTGTCTGGGTACTTTTTGACTTGAGTACGTTTCGGTTTGGCAACGTTTTGTATTGGGTACATTTTGTTTTGGGTACTTTTTTACCTGCTCCCGTATACATCTGATGATTAAAAACTTCTTTTGACTTTTCATTTTTAAAAAAGTATGACACAAAAATAATTTCTGTTACGTCTTTATTTATGTTGCATAAAATTTTAACATTTAGTATTTTATTTAATTTTCTTTGCCTTCCATTTTCTCTAATGTTTATTGTATGCATGCTTTAATTTGGATATGTTTTACTTGGATACGATTTAACTTGACTACGTATTAACTGGCGTACGTTTCGGTTTCGGTGCGTTCCTACTTGGATACGTTTCAGTTTGATTACGTTTTGACTGTAAATATTTTTGGCTAACAATATATTGCTTGCCTTAAGGTAGTTGTTTGGGGAATTTTTTGCATCTTAGGTCTCTTGGACAATGGTGGTGAGACTGCTTGCTTATCATAAGAATCGGAAAATCTATCCGCCTTTTACACCCTATGTTTATATTTAGCTTGACAGGAAAAAATTCAAGGATGATATTATTGTTCTAACACCAAGGTAATGCATCAGTTTTATGCCAATGCCATGCTTTCTAGAAGGGCATGAGGTGGCGTAGGGGGTGGGAGGCAAATCGGACTAATCATCGTTCTGAGACTAAGAGTGTTTCATGATGTTACAATTGACATACACTACTAAATACATATATTCCATTCATATTCTAAAGCATGCAGCATTGAGTTCACAATATATCGTTTTCATCAATTCTAGGCACATACTGTACTAATGGTATATTATCTTTACTAATTTCTTGAAAACATTTCACAAGCGACGTAACCCGTCGTCTTCAATTCTAAGGGAGGCAATTCCAAAGTCAGCTCGTGCAATTACAACATAGTTGCCTTGGAGTAGTCTTCTTTCCGCAAGTTTACCCAATATGCACCCAGGTTCAAGCTAAAACGCAAAATGTGAAAATAAATGTAATTTGGCTCCGCATGTGTTGACTACTTTTGAGTTAGAAATCAATTAAGGCTGCATACAAACTGGATAAAGAATTTGTTTGAACCCAAATATACTTGAGAAAAGGATCAAAAATGTGTTACATTTATAGTGATTGGACACCTTTGTGAACAAAGTAAAAGCCATGGTTATATTTAATACTATAAAGCAATTAATGTTGACACTAACAGCTTCTCCATGAAAAGAAAAACTAGGTGAGCACCACTTAATCTCAGACGATCAAACGCATTGCATGGCTACTACAATTGAAGCAACTACTGCATGTATAAAATAATACGAGTAAGAAAGATATATGCACTGGCTGTCATCATGTACATGAGTGACTATATTTGGTTTATGGTCTTACGTATTGTTATTGCGTCCCCAGGCAATTTGAGCAAGGTTCCATACTTACGGACATGTCCAGTAAACTCGATAATTTGGTTAAAGTCTGTAATTCAGCTTTGGAGAAGTCATTTGGATAGTTTCTTAATTCTAGTAATGCTGTGTTGGTATTTAATAGCTTACCAGCATCATTTGCAAACAAAAAAATAATGCACGTGTTTTATGACCATACATTTGAAACAAATTAATATGAATCAAATATCAAATAAATGCAAACATTTACGCACTGTATTATTTTTTTCTTAAGTTATAACATTGATTTAATGCCGAAACATACGTGTCTTTGAATTAATCTATACCATAAATTACCTAAGTTGCATTTATTGAAACACATAATGTTGTTTTGTATTCATCAATTATGAATATTATGAAGCTGCTGGAAATTGCTTACAGTATGAGATTTTTATTCCTTGATCGGTAATTGCGACAAATATGAAGATGACGGGTATTAATGTAACATAATAGTGATTAAAAATATCACCACTTAATTTATCAGTAATATTGTTTATTGTCGGAGGAATTTTACAAATACCAAAGAATGAGACGTCCGATACATTTTACTTATGTGCTTTGAAATCAGGTAAAACTGCAAACAGATGAATTTCCTTTTCTTTCTTGCAATGACTGAAAAGTGAAATTCATAGGTCAGCACCCACTTATGTTGCCGTTTATTCTTCAAACTGACTTTTCTGCAGAGAGTATATTTTATGAATACAAGAGGAACTCATGAGAAAGATGCAATTTCATTAGCTAAATGTTTCTGGTTATTTGTTTGGAAAATAACAAGAACGACAGCAATCAAAACAACAACAACATAAACAAATACAACTACTGCTATAATAAAAAAAGGAATAATAGATTACCAAATTTTCCTTAATATTGAACGCCCCCTCCCCTTTCCTCTCACCAATTATGCCATCTAGTTGTATTTGACTTCCATTATTATCCTGTTTACTAAATAATGTAAGATATAACTTTTTCACCTCATTCAAAGTTCTTAATTGATCAGTGATTATTTGCCCAGACAAATCTTGCACTTTTGTTGTTCTTTTTTCATGTAATGTCTTTTTACCAAGCTCAAAAAATATTTTGTCGTTTTTTTTCTAATTATTTTATCCATTGTTGTCAAACTATCAAGGTCTTCCGAACTCACTAAATTAAAATTTTATTTTAATATGTTTTTCAAATGTTAGGCCTCTTTCAACTTTCTCCCTCTTGTATAAAAAGAATATATTATTGTGAGGGCGCAGCCTGTAACAAAAGAATTTCGTACAATAATTGAATATCTATATTATTATTATTATTATTATTATTATTATTATTATTATTATTATTATTATTATTATTATTATTATTATTATTATTATTATTATTATTATTAATAGTAGTAGTAGTAGTAGTATTGTTATTGTTGTTTTTGTTGTTGCTAATATTATCAGTAGTAGTAGTAGTATTTGCTGTAGTATACATTAACTTCATTTCTTCTAAATTTATCTTTACTTTTTCTATGAATAATTTGTCTATTCGCAACGAGTTACTGAATTTCTAAAAGTCTGGTTCCTTTTTTATGGTGAGTATTACTAAAGAATGGTCATATCAATAACTGGGACATGTGAATGTATTCTTAACATCAAACAAACTTAAACTCTCTTCTTTTATAAAAAAACAAACTCCCTAAAATGCCAATTTAAATGTAATTTTCTGAATCCATGTCATCATTGTCATCATCATCATCATCGTTATCATTATCATCATCAGCAGCAGCAGCAGCAACAGCATCAGCATCATTATCAGCATCATCATCAATCCCTTAACCAAAGAGGTTGTAGGGGCACAACAATTGACTTTGCAACCAGTTCTCTCCATCTTTCCCTGTTCTCTACTACCCTTTGAGAAACTCCAGATTCCATGCCAATCCACTCCTTAAAGACCTCTTTCCACCTATTTTTCTGTCTGCATCTTCTTCTGCACCATCTTACTGTGCCTCGCAAGATTATTTTGCCAGTCCAGATGATCTTGAGACATTACGATACCACTTCAGTTTGCGCCTTTTTAAATTGGTCAAGAGGTCTTCATAGGATATGATGAATCGTTGGATCATGTTGTGGACGTCTTCGTTGGTTATATGGTCAATATATTAAATGTCCAAGATCTTACGTCTCTGTTTCTCAAGCATATAGATAGATGAATATGACAATCGAGCGCATCAGTCTTATTTTGGAACCAAAAGTAATGTTGGCATATTTACATATTGTTCTCAGCATTAATATTGCTGCTGTTGTCTAGGCAATCCTGCAAAATAGTTCTGGCTTGGAGCACTCATCTGTGATAATTGAACTCAAGTACCTGAAACTTGTGACTTTTTTCAGCTTCTGTCCACTGACGCTTGTTTTTGCACTTATGTTATTTGTATTGTTTGTCATCAATTTGCTTGTTTTCCGCGCTAATCTCAATATGGTATGTTGGGAGGCGCTTAACCAAGTCAGGCAGTTCTTTTTCATCTCCTGATAAACCATCAATATCATTTGCGAAGTGAATGTTGGTGATTGTTTTTCCTCCGATGCTGACAGTGCCCGTGTCGTCATGCAAGGCATCCTCCATGATCATTTCCAGGAAGAGTGTAGGTGACAGTATACACCCCTCTCTGACTTCAACTGTTGTTAGAAACCAATCTCCTCTGCTGCCATTGATAAAATTAGCACTGGTGGCTTTGTCATAGAGGTACTCAACAATCTGCACCAGGTTTGAACTGATGCTGTACTTCCTCATAGTTTGCCATAAGACTGCATGCCATACCCTATCAAAGGTTTTTTGAAATCTATTATTAGACGTTGTATAGATTCTGCTGATACCGAAGGTATTTCTCGCAAAGAAGTTGGAGATTAAAGATTTGTTCTGTAGTTTTCCTTGCTTCTCAGAATCCTGACTGCTTTTCAGCAATAATTTTCTCTGCTTGAGGATTTAGTCTTTTGAGAATTATCTTCAGCATAACTTTGCTCTGGTGAGTGATCAAACTGATGGTTCTGTTGTTTTTGTCATGGCTACGGGTTTCCTTTCTTGGGAAGCACGATGACCCGGTATTTAGTCTATGTGGTGGGCCATTCTTCTGTCTGTCATATATTGTTGCATATTGTTGTTAGGAATGTGGATATCTCTCCTCCTCCAGCTTGAATGAGCTGTGCTGGTATGTGTCCAATGCCGTCTGACTTTCTTTTCTTTAGTGATTAACTGCAATTTCTACTTCTTCACGAAGAATGGTATGGTCATCAATATATTCTGCTTGAGGGCAATTTAGCACTGCCTGATCTCCTTGGGTCTTATCTTTGTACAATTTTAAGCTGTATTATGTCCATCGCTTGAGAATCTCTGGATCGTTTGTGAGGCATTGTTCTTATTTGTCTTGGATGTTGGTAGTTTTCCCTTGTTTATGGGTTGTGAGATCGTTCAACAGTCTATATGCCATTTCGCAGTCATTTCTACTCAGACTGTCTACGATTTTGTAGCATTGTTTTTCTATCCAGAATTTTCTTTGCTTTTCAATGGTTGTCATGATCAAGTTGTTTCTCTCCGTGTATTTCTAGCTCGTGCATGATCTCTTTTTCCCTTTTTCAGTTGTCTTATTTTGTCGCATAGTACAAAGAAATCTCTTGTGACCCAAGGTTTCTTTGTTCGACGATATTTACCAGGGATATCACAAGATGTGCTAGTCAAATATGTGTTGAATGTGGTTGTTAAGGACTCTATGTCGGGTTTTTGGCTGTCTATGGTTATCAAAGATGCAAGGCGTCTGCGACTTTTTGATGTATCAAATTGTTAAAGGTCAAATCTGATTCTTTGTTGATTAGGCTTTTTGAACATTTTCAGGTGGATGCGAAACGGTGTCTTTAATAAATCATGGTCGCTTCCAATATCTGTTTCTGGAAAATTTCGTGTTCTGACTACATCCAGTCCTGTGTAGTATCGTTTTATCACCAAGATGTAGTCAATCTGGTTGTGATGGTGTCCACCTGGACTATGCCAGGTCCATCTTCTAGATGACTTATGAGGCCTAAATGTGTTGGCTAGAACAGGGTTGTTGTAGGCAATAAACTGCAAGAGCCTGAATCATCTTTCATTTGTTTCTGCCTTGCAGAAGGGTCCACATATACTTTGACGGTTTGTCTTTAAATCAACTCTCACATTTGCTTTCTAGTTTCCTTGTATAAGCAGAGCGTCCTTCTTGGGTGTGTTGTCAATGACATATTGCTTATAAACGTTATCCAGTTCGTTGACATCATAGATGAGGGTGGATAGACCTGTATGATTGTGATGTTGAAGCGAGTCGACCTGCAGGCGGATGGTAATAAGCCTGCTTGAGACTAGGCAACAACCCATAATGCTGTTCACAATGCTCTTGTAGAGAAGAAATCCATCCCCATGATTGTGTTGGTTCCCTCCTCTGCTGATGTAGAGCTTATGCACTTGATCTTTTGTTATTCACCACAGTTTCTCATGCGCATTTCGCAGAGACCAATAACGTTTCCATTGTACCACTCCACATCATGTGTAAGTAGTGTTCTGGAGTTCCACGTACCAATGATGATGATGATGTCTTTCTCACGGATCTTGGATTGGGACAACAGTATCATACTTGTCACCTCACTCCTGGTGTGCAGAGGAAGACACCGTCTTTGTTGAAATCCACTGATATAATGTGGCACGCCCTCTAATGGCTCCAGGAGCCATTACACACTGGCTATGGACAGTGGTGCAGGTCCATTGTCTCCGTACCGGATAAAATAATACGCGAGACTCCCAAATATGGATAAAATAGTGCGATGATAGACCTTGATCAGTAGGCGGAAGTCTTTCTCAATGAATCCATGTATTTTTTAATATCAGTGTTATAAAGTCTCCACTAATCGCAGAGATGTTACTCTTTTCTCAGGTCCCTTCCTTCTGAGTTATTTGATGTACCGTAATTCGTATATACATATATCGAAGTCTTGAACTAATTTCTAGTCTGATCAGATGACAGTAGATGGATTTTTGTTCTCCTTCATAATTTATTAGACTATATCAAACAAACTAGAGAATCTTCGTTATTTGGAAATTCTCAACTTCCATATGAAGAGCAATATTTCTTTGCTATCCTTGAAGCATCGTTGGACTTTACAATCTATATTATTTGCAAAGAGCATTACGACGCCACAAGATCTGCTTGTTCAGTATTAAAGTAATACTTCTAATTCTGTTTCGACATATGGTTCGATTACTTCCGTGAAGTGTTTATCTTGTAAACATGATATGAAACATCTTTTATTCCTCAAAATTCAAAAGTTAAACATGCATGAAATCTAGCTTAGATTTAAAAATGTTTACTCTTCAAAACATGATGCATATTTATCGATTCATCTCAATTCGAAGCATATTTATTACTGATTTTCGTTTCTTTTTTACCGCAGACACATGAGAACCACGTACACAAATTATGTCTCTATTAAAATATTAAATCCAATGGTGTGTCGGACTTCTGAGATCGATTGAGATAATTCTTGCAAATAAATGCTATCAAATACTTAATCCACTAAACTTTCACACATTTATCATCGCAAATTGTTCGAAGAATATTATTTATTTGCACAAATAATGAAATTTTCAGGTACTTGCCCTGACTCTCTGGACGCAGTGGAATACTGCAATCAATAATGCAATCATCATCTAAACGGTATGTTAGTGGTTGTATCATTGTTCGAGCATTAAAATCAATACAGATGACATCATAACCTACCAGCGGCGACATCCTGTCTTAATAAAGTGTCTATGCAATCTCTGTGTAACTTGAAAATATGCATCAACACTAAAATAATTTGAGTTATTTAAGAATAATTATATCATCCGAATCTCTATAACAAGAAATAATCTATCTCTCACTGATTGTATTTTGCGCACAATTACCTGCCTCGATTCAAAAGGATGATCTTAAATCGTTTAATAAGTAACTTGCCTTACCTCAAGCAAAATAGCTGTGGTTTCAACACATGGTATGATTAAGATTGCATCGGGTTTATGTAGTGTCACAATGTGTGAATTTAAATGTAACCAGACAATTGTTTTCACATACCATCCAGGTCGTAATATATAGTGCCTTTCTGATGTGCAAGTGCCATCGGATCTAAGACAGTTATTATGTTAGTGATTTTTCTGCTCTGCCAAAAGCATCGGTGTTTTTTGCCATATGCACGTATTTGTATATCCATGTCTATCTACCCATCCATGGGGACTGGTTGACTGTAAATGTTTGCAGTTAGGTCAGGTGTTTCTGCAAATTTAGATGGAAGCAACTTTGTAAAATATGATGCCATCATAAGGAGATTATTTTTGTAGTAGGTAACTGGTTGTTAAATAGTGGATGGCTAGGTGGTGGATAAGTGGATAACTGGTTGGTGACGTGTACTTACCCGAATTTTGATAAAAGATAATTGATTGTCGGATAGTATAAGAGTGCCATACGTGTGGACTCCTTGGCCATTCCGACGAATGCAGTGAAACCGAAAATAGATCGTATTCTTTAACTGGGTAACACATATACACTTTGAGTTAGTATTATTTATTATCTGAATATGAGTTAAAATCAATACTTCATACATGTTATTTGTGGATGAAACTTACATTATTCATATTTTGTGTATAAATCCATACTTAGTAAACACTTGGTTATAGAATCATACATTATTCACATTTGAACATAAATGATATACTTTGATAAAATTACATAACGAAAACGTACATTATCCACATTGTTGTGCACATTACATACATAAAAGGAGATAGAACTATGTATTAATCATGTTTGTTTATAAGTTACATACATTGATTCTCGATTCATTTCAAGCTCTAGTCATATTTCTGATTAGTTCCATTTGGCAGTAGTCAGTGCCGTTTTAAGGCATAGGCACGCGAAGCACGTGCCGAGGACCACGCGCAGCAGGGGGACCCGCGGCGGCCCAAAAATAAAATTTTGGCGTCGGTTGTATTATCAGTTTATTAATATATATATATATATATATATATATATATATATATATATATATATATATATATATATATATATATATATATATATATATATAGAGAGAGAGAGAGAGAGAGAGAGAGAGACAGAGAGACAGAGAGAGAGAGACAGAGAGAGAGAGAGACAGAGAAATGACACACATGCACATGAAAATAAATCCAATGCAATATCTGAGACTGAGAGACTAAGACGCAATTCTGCTTACACTTAAGTTTAGAGTTTGTGCCTAGGGCCCAAAATTTCTTGAAATGGCTCCTGCAGTTGTTTAACCTGGTGCATGCCATTCGATTTAGTACATGGAAGGACTTCATGTATACGAGTATGCTGTCCGATTCATTGATTATTTAATTTCATTATAATAAATATTTTATTTGGAAAATTTCTTTCAGTGTCTTCGCTAAATCCAACCCCATCCGCTTCTTCGTCCATTTTTTCTAAAGTCAGTTTCCCATTTGTCCACTTAAATATTCGAATATATTCGAACCTCTTCAACACATGACTCCACTATGACATTTCGAGACAAAAAAACTCAAACTCCCCACTAAATGCATTCGACGGTGTTGCTTACAGAGTCGCCACATGCAATATTTGACTTCCTGTTGTTTCCTTTCCAGTGTAGACCGTAACCTCATGCTAATTTCTTGTCTGAGTCCAAATATTTTGAACCTATTTAACATGGGACTCCCGTTTGAAGTGGCAGTTAGTAATACTAGTGACCCTTAAAAGCCAGCAAATAAGTACTTTGTGGTGTGATCAGTACATGGATATATGCACGCGATTAGCAAGCTCTATACGGGATTAGGTCAGTGTATTAATATATGTTGAACTACTAACCATTCATAAATGTGATTGTTTATATCTATCATACAATTTGTTTTAACAGTTTACTTTGTTATTGGTCCTCTATCAAAGTCTGATGATGGTTTGGAGACAGGAATGAAAAGATCGACATGACAAACTGAAAATACTGGAAGCCTAATCTCGCAGGAAGAATATTGTGTTTCATGGAAGAGATAAAAGTTCTTAATGGGATCATAAACAATGTCAGTGTAATAGTTTAATCAGTGAGAACTTGATGAGACAAATAGTCCGATTGAAAAAGTACACATATTAAACAGTATGAATATATCAGTACCAATTAAGGAAAAAGTATCTAATTTTAAAGATAACAATATGATTTTTAAGAAAGAAAGAATTGGACAAAATAATTACGTAGAAAATGCCATGATTTATGATGATGAACAAAGTCTAATGCATATTCAGACAAGGCAGAAAAATATTTACATTTCTGAGATTTTGTATCGCGAGAGAGTAGCGTGTTCGCAAAGAATTGAAAATGCATCTTATGCAATATATTAACAAAAGTAAGAAGGCTTTCTTGAGATAGGATAAGTTACTTGAGAAAGAAAGGACGTATTAATAAGTTTTTTGGGGGAAAAACAATCATGATTATAACATGTACCAGATAAAATACGTACCGACAAGTCTATTTTTGTTTTGTTTAAAAGTTTTATAAAAGTTTAATGGGTTTTGGTTTTAGGAACATAATCAATTTTTGAAGTTAAACTAAATTCTCAGCAACTGTTTTTGGCTTTTTTCTACCTATTATATGGTTTGTCTGTTTTAAATATGAGACGGTACTCTGGAAAACCAAATTACATCGAAGATTCCTGTACGTGTAAGTTATACTGTAGAGAAACTAATCACTATTGTGATACAATTCTAAGGTTTTGTAAAACATCTTGTTTAAGAAGTATTAATGGTTGAATAAGGAGAGATAATAGAATTAAACCGATATATCAGGCATGGTGATATACCAGATCAAGTGTGATCATTGGTTTCTTTTGAGACTGCGGATTTTAGAGTTACAGAGATGATAAAACATGTACGTATTAATTGATGGACAATGTTACTCAGCTTCGTAAGTTTTATCAATTAATTGTCAGATGGTCTGCCAGATGACTACATTATAAATATGGTTATCTCCACAGAGGGATGCTGATTTTAGAGCTACAACCACGAATTAGAAGCTATTTTTCTTCTTATAATAAAGACGACAAAACATTGTTAATGAAAATAGGTCCAATACAATGCGTTCATCGGTACCACGAAATGTTTGGTTTCAGTACTTCCCAAAAGTCCTCTAAGGACAAAAAGTGACTCGAGTATACAGGATAATGCATTTGATTGTCCAATACCTGGAAATATCAACAATAAGAAAGATGATATGCCCGATTGATTAACAACTGAAACTGGCTATGATATAACGAATGATTCAATTGATTACCCAATAAATGAAAATAACTATTATAAAACAATGATATAATTGATTGCCCAATTCATGAAAATGACTATAATATAAAAAATGATACAATTATTTGTCCAATGCATGATTATAATATAAAGGATGATATATTTGCTTGTCTAATAACTAAGTATCATTAAATGTAAAGGATTATATAGTTGTTGTAAAGTAATTACAATTAAGGTCGAAAGGCACTTGAACTGGATGACATAATAGGGTCATTGTTAAATATAATGTTGATAGTTTCATACCATTTCTTGTGGCTGTCTCTAAAAGAATAAATCATAATGGTAGATTTCCTGGGGCTTTCTCGGCCGCAGTTTTATTCCTCAGTACAGGAGAAGAAATGCAAATGGCTCAAATAACTTCAGAGGTAATAGTATTTATCAGCTGTGAGCAAACGTTATATATATATATATATATATATATATATATATATATATATATATATATATATATATATATATATATATATGTGTGTGTGTGTATGTGTGTGTGTTTGTGTGTATATATGTATATGCATATATGTATATACTCCCAATTTCGGATTATTGCAATGGACAAACGTACGAACAACTGAGGATTAGGAATAGATTGAAATTATAGAAAACAATATTCAAATACAGATAACGTTTATGCCCTTTTCTAATATCTAAATATCATAAGAAAACAGCATGGAGAATGTTTTACTGTTTTTCCGTGCGTTTTGAAAACATTTTCAATAGAATTGTCAGACTGGCGTCTTACCAATCTCTGAAGAACTCAAAAATGAGAGCAAAATAATAAAAATATTATATCAATATATTATTGTCAAATGTTTAGACACGCAGACTAATGTTTCTGATTTTTTCATATATCAACTTGGTGTAAGACAGGGCTAATACCTATGTTATGTTGTTATTTATCACCTATTTTACGTTGTTATTTGTATTTAATATGCATTGATTTTAGTCCTTTTTATTCATTATATGCTAAGGATATTGTATTTAGGACTTGACATTGTCCAAAATCAACTTTTTTTCTACATTACCTATATCTATATTTTGATTTGAAAACAAATCGTTCATCTCAACCTGTGTCTAGAACTTTGGAAATTTGCCATAAATATCGTGTCTACCTGTTGTTTTCCAAATTTGGTATTATGTTAGCAAGAAATCTTTTAATTATAAATAATGTTTTATCTTGTAAACATTTGGAACCTTCTAGAAGGCAATTTGTCAGTATGTAATAGTTTTTTTTACGAACGCTAATTCTCACTTCAGTTAAGGTAGAGTACTATGTAATCTTGTTTATCTAGACATTATTAATTTGTGCTGCACGATCTGAGCATAATCATTTGTATTATTGTCATGTCTAGTATTTAATTAACTTTGGAATCTATTTATTCAAATTATTTAATGCAACAATTCTTTTTTGGTAAAATGAAGTGCTAAAAATAGCTTACTTTAAAATAGATACTTAGATTTATATTGAAATTTCAAATAATGATATATTCTTGGATTGTAATATTGTAATCCAGCGCAAGACCGCTGTCACATCACTACAACACGGGCCTCCACTGACACGTCAACAGTTCCAGCGTTGGATGTTTTTTTAATAATTGTAAAGTTGATTCAAAACTTTAATCTTTGGAATTTATGATAGAAATTCTAAAATTATTTGGAATTGATTTCGCAATACATTAAGTTTTTTAATTATCACATTGTGTTGTAGGAATATAAATTGTTTGTTAAATTGTACAAATTTTGTTGTGTTGGTTTTTTTTTTTTAGTTTTCTATTACTTATTTTTAGACCATAGGATCGTAATAACATGTCATATTTTAAAAATGCCCAAAAGACAACTGCCTAAAGAATGCAACGGATTTGTGTATGATCTAAGTGTTCCTGTTCTTGTACACTATGATTTGGTTTTATTTAGAGCGATAATTAGGGAGTTACATAAATCAATGAGCCTCTTGCATAAAATATTGTAATAATTGGAAGTAAAATGTTAATGTAGGAAAAACAAATATAATATCGAATTGGTAGATATTCGGTAAGAGATGATCAGTGGTTCTTTGGTAGTTGCAAAATTTGAATATCTTGTTACGACTACCATAGGGTCATATTTTCTCCATTCAGCTCTTGTTTTATGGGACAAAAGACATTGGCGGAATGAGGTTTTAAAGCACTGCTATATACTCCTAAAATCTGGTGACACTTTTTTAAAATGTGTTGATACTAAAATGTGTCCATTTTCTATTTTTGTTGAGAAATTCTGTGGATTTCTTAAGGCGCCCAATATCGAGAATAGGCAAACTGATTCTAATTAACATGCTCTAAAATTATACCGAACACAGTGAAATTGTTTTGAAAGAGGATAATTGGGTATTAGAATATTATTGACTATTAAATAGTCAAAACTTATAATATATTGGGTACATATTAGGAACATACCTCATGCAGGATTCACAAAATTATCTAATGATATGCCGTAGAAATAGCAAGAAAATAATTTCATGTGCTAAAACTGTACAGTCTTTTTTGCTTTACTATGGATTTCGTGAAGTATATTTCAAATAGCCTGGGAGGGATAACTGTTTTGCCTTGTTTGAACAATTGTGTTATGACATCGATTTGCAAATATAGCAGTCTTATGTTAATGTAGTTAATATACTTAGGTGTTAAAACTGATCAAATGTCTTTTTGAACATAAGACATATTTTGATTAAATTGATAATATATATTCACGGTAAATAATATGTAGATTGGGAGGTGTATACTGTAATTTGTCAATATTAATATATATGCACATAGTAGATATCATTTTAGACGACATCAGTGTGTCTTTAAAGTGAACATCAAAAAGGAAACCAAGGCTAAAACTAATTTGCAAATGATTACCACATGAAAAAAAATTAACTTTTAATGTTGCGTAAAGTTTTTCCAATTAGGTCAGGAATGATCAATTGGACAGACTCATAGATGAACATACGGGGGTGTCATGTTTTTTAAAACGTGTCGGGACCTACATGTTTACAATTTACTACCAAGAATATCTTCTCTCTCTAAGTTGTACTTTAGCAAGTCTTAATGTTACCGGATGATGTTACCAATCTTTTGCAGTTATGAATCATAGCTAAAGTATTTAATGCGAGGGCTTCAAAAGTGCAATTATATGCGTCTGTCGTTATACTTTTGCGGTCCAGTGTAAATGATTTGGTTTTAAAGGGTTATCAGTGAGATATACTATGAAGGTGATTTTCTTCAGGGTTTTTTTTTTCCCTTCTCTTCATCTTTATTGAACAATACCGTTTGTACAATAGATGTAAAATAAAGTTGAAATCTGATTTACTTGGCGACCTTGTACACATGATCTAGTTTCAGATGGTGCCCAAGGTTGTGCCGAGTTTCAATTATATTTATACATAAGTATAGTACTTTGGGGTCTGACACACTAGAATATTGTTTATCTTTTAAATTTTTCCAAACTACACAATAAAGGCAGCTCCAAAATACTGAGTTGCCTTTTATCCCTTTTTCACAAAACAAAATTCCCATTGTACCATAACTCATCAGTGTCAACATTGTAATATATAGCTCTTAATAACGGAATCAGAGCCAAATTACGAAGACGCACGCGATTGTCTGAGAATTTGTTTTAAAATATATACAACGGCGAACTAATACACAACAATTTGTTTTACAAAGTTTGTTGTCTCTATTAAGAACCTGAAAGGCGATGTTTTTGCAGATATTCCAGAGTTATGCTTCACCGATGCAAAGACGTGCTTCGCCCAGGTTCCAACGTATTGTAGAGGTATAGACGTTGCATTTTCATATTACACGCGTGACTTCATAAGTGTATAAAATGAAATTCAATTTGAAATGGAAAAACCTGTTTAAGCAGTTGGTGGCGATTCAGTGAACGTTAAAAATGTCAATCACGGGCTGTCATTGGCCGTTTTTGATGAACTAAATATTGAAAAGCAGATTCAGTGAGACGGAACAGAATTATTTTAAACTGCCTAGTAAATGTTTATGTTGCAGCAAACGGCCTTACTCCGCTCTATGAGGAATATTAAATGAGCTATACAGTAAAATATCTACCTATAAGTATTATAATAGGTTGAGGTAAAACTTTGTAATCGACTATGTAGTGAGATACGGTAGGATATTTGCCACATAATGTAAGCTCTCGCAGATTTGTGGCACACGTATTAACAATATAATCTATCAGAACTCTTGTTATAGAAAAGCGTGCTCAAAGAGATTATAAAAGACTTTTCCTCTATCCGAAATTAAATAATGAAAATGGTCCTCTGCGGACCAGCTTTTTATGATGGCGTGCACTGAATCTCTGCCGCACAATGTCTCAAGGTCCCCATATTCGCTTTCAAAGATAAGATTCAGTGAAGTTTAATCACCTTTGAGACAAGAAAAGACATTTTGGCTGCAAGTATT
>JAEAOA010001967.1:1180000-1195000 GCA_016746295.1 Potamilus streckersoni
GTCCTAAACATACACTCTATTCTTATATGACGTGGTCTGTCCTAATCATACACACACTATTCTTATAAGAAGTGGTCTATCCTAATCATACACACTATTCTTATATGAAGTGATCTATCCTATATACACACTATTCTTATATGAAGTGGTCTGTCCTAATCATACACACACTATTCTTATATGAAGTGGTCTGTCCTAATCATACACACACTATTTTTATATGAAGTGGTCTGTCCTAATCATACACACATTATTCTTATATGAAGTGGTCTGTCCTAATCATACACACATTATTCTTATATGAAGTGGTCTGTCCTAATCATACACACACTATTCTTATATAAGGTTTTCCGTCCTAATCATACACACACACTAAACTTATATGAAGTGGTCTGTCTTAATCATGCACATACTATTCTTATATGAAGTGGTCTGTCCTAATCATACACACACTCTTCTTATATGAAGTAGTCTGTCCTAATCATACACATACTATTCTTATATGAAGTGGTCTTTCTTACTCATACACACACTATTCTTATATGAAGTGGTCTGTCCTAATCATATACACACTATTTTTATATGAAGTGGTCTGTCATAATCATACATACACTATTCTTATATGATGTTGTCTGTCCTAATCATACACACACTATTGTTATATGAAGTGGTCTGTCCTAATCATACACACACTATTGTTAAATGAAGTGGTCTGTCCTAATCATACACACATTATTCTTATATGAAGTGGTCTCTCCTAATCATACACACATTATTCTTATATTAAGTTCTCTGTCCTAATCATACAGACATTATTCTTTTATGAAGTGGTCTGTCCTAATCATACACACTATTCTTATATGAAGTGGTCTGTCCTAATCATTCACACTATTCTTATATGAAGTGGTCTGTCCTAATCATATGAACACTATTCTTATATGAAGTGGTCTGTCCTAATCATACACACATATGTCTAATATGAAATTTTCTGTCCTAATCATACACACATTATTCCTATATGAAGTGGTCTGTTCTAATCATACACACTATTCTTATATGAAGTTGTGTGTTTTAATCATACACACTATTCTTATATGAAGTGGTCTGTCCTAATCATACACACACTATTCTTATATGAAGTTGTCTGTCCCAATCATAAACACTATTCTTATATGAAGTGGTCTGTCCTAATCATACACACACTATTCTTATACGAAGTGGTCTGTCCTAATCATACACACACTATTGTTATATGAAGTGGTCTGTCCTAATCATACACACACTATTCTTATATGAAGTGGTCTGTCCTAATCATACACACACTATTCTTATATGAAGTGGTCTGTCCTAATCATACACACACTATTCTTATATGAAGTGGTCTCTCCTAATCATACACACATTGTTCTTATATGAAGTTCTCTGTCCTAATCATACACACATTATTCTTATATGAGGTGGTCTGACATAATCATACACACTATTCTTTCATCAAGTGGTCTGTCCTAATCATACATATTATCCTTATATGAAATGGTCTGTCCTAATCATAAACACATTATTCTTATATGAAGTTCCCTGTCCTAATCATACACACTATTCTTATATGAAGTGGTCTGTCCCAATCAAACACACACTATTCTTATATGAAGTGGTCTCTCATAATCATACACACATTATTCTTATATGAAGTTCTCTGCCCTAATCATACACACATTATTCTGATATGAAGTGGTCTGTCCTTATCATACACACTATTCTTATATGAAGTGATCTGTCCTAATCATACACATTATTTTTATATGAAGTGGTCTGTCCTAATCATACACACTATTCTTATATCAAGTGGTCTGTCCTAATCATACACACACTATTCTTATATGAAGTGGTCTCTCCTAATCATACACACTATTCTTATATAAAGTGATCTGTCCTATATACACACTATTCTTATATGAAGTGGTCTGTCCTAATCATACACACACTATTCTTATATGAAGTGGTCTGTCCTAATCACACACAAAATATTCTTATATGAAGTGGTCTGTCCTAATCAAACACACACTATTCTTATATGAAGTGTTCTCTCCTAATCATACACACATTATTCTTATAGGAAGTGGTCTGTCCTAATCATACACACATTATTCTTATATGAAGTGGTCTGTCCTAATCATACACACACTATTCTTATAAAACCTTTTCCGTCCTAATCATACACACACTATTCTTATATGAAGTGGTCTGTCATAATCATGCACATACTATTCTTATATGAAGTGGTCTGTCCTAATCATACACACACTCTTCTTATATGAAGTGGTCTGTCCTAATCATACACATACTATTCTTATATGAAGTGGTCTTTCCTAATCATACACACACTATTCTTATATGAAGTGGTCTGTCCTAATCATATACACACTATTTTTATATGAAGTGGTCTGTCCTAATCATACACACACTATTCTTATATCATGTTGTCTGTCCTAATCATACACACACTTTTGTTATATGAAGTGGTCTGTCCTAATCATACGCACACTATTGTTATATGAAGTGGTCTGTCCTAATCATACACACATTATTCTTATATGAAGTGGTCTCTCCTAATCATACACACACTATTCTTATATGAAGTGGTCTGTCCTAATCATACACAATATTCTTATATGAAGTGGTCTGTCCTACTCATACACACACTATTCTTATATGAAGTGGTCTGTCCTAATCATACACACATTATTCTTATATGAAATTTTCTGTCCTAATCATACACACATTATTCCTATATGAAGTGGTCTGTTCTAATCATACACACTATTCTTATATGAAGTTGTGTGTTTTAATCATTCACACTATTCTTATATGAAGTGGTCTGTCCTAATCATACACACACTATTCTTATATGAAGTTGTCTGTCCTAATCATAAACACTATCCTTATATGAAGTGGTCTGTCCTAATCATACACACACTATTCTTATATGAAGTGGTCTGTCCTAATCATACACACACTTTTCTTATATGAAGTGGTCTGTCCTAATCATACACACACTATTCTTATATGAAGTGGTCTGTCCTAATCATACACACACTATTCTTATATGAAGTGGTCTGTACTAATCATACACACACTATTCTTATATGAAGTGGTCTCTCATAAACATACACACACTATTTTTATATGAAGTGGTCTCTCCTAATCATACACACATTGTTCTTATATGAAGTTCTCTGTCCTAATCATGCACACATTATTCTTATATGAGGTGGTCTGTCCTAATCATACACATTATTCTTATATGAAGTGGTCTGTCCTAATCATAAACACATTATTCATATATGAAGTTCCCTGTCCTAATCATACACACTATTGTTATATGAAGTGGTCTCCCCTAATCATGCACACATTATTCTTATATGAAGTTCTCTGCCCTAATCATACACACATTATTCTTATATGAAGTGGTCTGTCTTAATCATACACACTATTCTTATATGAAGTGATCTGTTCTAATCATACACACTATTCTTATATGAAGTTGTGTGTCCTAATCATACACACTATTCTTATATGAAGTGGTCTGTCCTAATCATACACACACTATTCTTATATGAAGTGGTCTCTCCTAATCATACACACATTATTCTTATATGATGTGGTCTGTCCTAATCATACACACATTATTCTTATATGAAGTGGTCTGTCCTAATCATACACACACTATTCTTATATAACGTTTTCCGTCCTAACCATACACACACTATTCTTATATGAAGTGGTCTGTCCTAATCATACACACACTCTTCTTATATGAAGTGATCTGTCTTAATCATAAACACTATTCTTATATGAAGTGGTCTCTCATAATCATACACACATTATTCTTATATGAAGTAATCTGTCCTAATCATACACACATTATTATTATATGAGGTGGTCTGTCCTAATCATACACATTATTCTTATATGAAGTGGTCTGTCCTAATCATACACACACTATTCTTATATGAAGTGGTCTGTCCTAATCATACACACACTATTCTTATATGAAGTGGTCTCTCCTAATCATACACACATTGTTCTTATATGAAGTTTTCTGTCCTAATCATACACACATTATTCTTATATGAGGTGGTCTGTCCTAATCATACACACTATTCTTATATGAAGTGGTCTGTCCTAATCATACACATTATTCTTATATGAAGTGGTCTCTGCCATAATCATACACACATTATTCTTATATAAAGTGGTCTGTCCTAATCATACACACACTATTCTTATATGAAGTCGTCTGTCCTAATCATACACACACTATTCTTATATGAAGTGGTCTGTCCTAATCATACACACACTATTCTTATATGAAGTGGTCTCTCCTAATCATACACACATTATTCTTATTTGAAGTGGTCTGTCCTAATCATACACACATTATTCTGATATGAAGTGGTCTGTCCTAATCATACACACACTATTCTTATATATCGTTTTCCGTCCTAATCATACACACACTATTCTTATATGAAGTGGTCTGTCCTAATCATGCACATATTATTCTTATATAAAGTGGTCTGTCCTAATCATACACACACTCTTCTTATATGAAGTGGTCTGTCCTAATCATACACATACTATTCTTATATGAAGTGGTCCTTCCTAATCATACACACACTATTCTTTTATGAAGTGGTCTGTCCTAATCATATACACACTATTTTTATATGAAGTGGTCTGTCCTAATCATACACACACTATTCTTATATGATGTTGTCTGTCCTAATCATACACACACTATTCTTATATGAAGTGGTCTGTCCTAATCATACACACACTATTGTTATATGAAGTGGTCTCTCCTAATCATACACACATTATTCTTATATGAAGTGGTCTCTCCTAATCATACACACATTATTCTTATATTAAGTTCTCTGTCCTAATCATACAGACATTATTCTTTTATGAAGTGGTCTGTCCTAATCATACACACTATTCTTATATGAAGTGGTCTGTGCTAATCATACACACACTATTCTTAGATGAAATGGTCTGTCCTAATCATACACACATTATTCTTATATGAAGTTTTCTGTCCTAATCATGCACACATTATTCCTATATGAAGTGGTCTGTTCTAATCATACACACTATTCTTATATGAGGTTGTGTGTCCTAATCATACACACTATTCTTATATGAAGTGGTCTGTCCTAATCATACACACACTATTCTTATATGAAGTTGTCTGTCCTAATCATAAACACTATTCTTATATGAAGTGGTCTGTCCTAATCATGCACACACTATTCTTATACGAAGTGGTCTGTCCTAATCATACACACACTATTCTTATATGAAGTGGTCTGTCCTAATCATACACACACTATTCTTATATGAAGTGGTCTATCCTAATCATAAACACTATTCTTATATGAAGTGGTCAGTCCTAATCATACACACTATTCTTATATGAAGTGGTCTGTCCTAATCATATACACACTATTCTTATATGAAGTTGTCAGTTCTAATCATACTCACACTATTCTTATATGAAGTGGTCTATCCTAATTACTTACACACTATTCTTATATGAAGTGGTCTGTCCAAGGAAGATATTCACTCCACTCCGATGTATTTGCTTATTCAAGCCAGATTTTAACAATTCTTCTATGTGGTGGTCTGTCGAGGAAGTTACAAAAATTTCCAAAACAAATGCAATAGAATTCAACAAGTATAATGAATTCTAAAATAATGGATTGTTTATTCAAGGCAGTGCGTAATCTCCATTTTGAAAAAGCTGCATGCCAAGTATGATAATAAGTGTGTTAGTACCTACTGTGCTACTCGGTGTACATCTTAGAATAAAAAAGGTTTGTGTATTTATAGTCTTACTTTATTGTTGGACAGATCAACTGTGGGATTAAGTTTTTTGCATGGGCGTCTGCAGGCGATAATCTGGGTGGGGCAAAACCAAAGTCATAGTTATAGCGTACACAATGGGTTTTACAAAACGTGAGAAAAGCAATTTTGTCTTTGTGCCTTTTTTCTTGCCCCATTCTTCCCCCTTCTCCCCAGCAGACGCCTACGGTATTTTGGCTGTTTTAATGTATGCCTTGACTTATATAAATGTGATCAGTGTCAGTTTCACAACACAATTGTTGATTGTGGTTACTTAAAGTATAAGTTAAGACAAAGATGGTATCCACAATCTGTTTAAAATCGAGATATCATGCGAGGTTGCCAAAATCTGATAGACACCTATAAAATTCTGTATTAATGATACATTAAACATCGTATCGGACAATGACTTCAGAGGTAGTGCATTTTCCTGAAAGATTCTGTGTTGTTGGGGGTGGGGTAATCATGAGGCTTTGTCGCCGTCTTCCAATTTCAATACATGGAAAAGAAGCAGGATAAGTATATACATATGACAGATATATCCGTCTGTATGAGCATCTAATAACACCGTAGTACGTAATTAGTGTCAGGGGAGTTAATCACGTCCTTCCTAATAATAGTATATCTTGCTGATACACACGGGATTATGTGTACTTGGCGATGATATTGATCCTGCAGCAAATCCTGCCAAAAGTATCAATACTTAATAACATTCGATTAGTTTTCTAGTGTAATAATCTTAAGAAATGGTGTGTTAATTGTGATCTGTGTAAGAAATCTTCACATCCTAATTGAAACAATAAATATGTCTTAAATATCTGCATTAACCTGAATCTAACAACAGTGACTCTCATTAGTCTTTAATTTTGTCCAGATAATTAAATTATTCCACGTGGACTAAATATATAATTTAATTGCGCCGTTAGGTATTAAAGATATTTGAATGCTTTAATTTCAACTTAAAGAACTGCAGATCTTACCCGATCCGTTATTTTTTATTTGAAATTTGGGTTATGAAAAATTTATTTATCGTTTGTAAACTAAAATATGTTTGGACAAAAGATACATTTTTTTTCGTCTTTTGTAATTTTTTCAGCTCTTTTTATCACTTATTGGAATATTATTGGATAAGTATCTATATATAGTTGGAACAAGAATTAAAACATTTTCCTTGTTTTAAATCTTGTTTCTACACATTAAAACCTTTTTCATTTCAGTACAAAATGAAAGTGAATTTTGGTCTCATGAAAATTCATTGTACCCGTCAAGTTAGACGATTAAATATGTTTGGAATTTTGGACTTAAAATGCTTCACAGTTTTCCTCAAATATTTCTAAACTGCTATACAGCCCTAGCTCGTGATTAAAGTATGACGAGTTTTATTCGATCCCATTTGCGATTTATATAAAGGTGCGGTCTATATCACACATTTTTTTCACACGTAATAATATTTCAATATATTGTTGCCGGAATGTCGAAGCACATCGGTACTTCATCATTATTAATAATTGCAGAAAGGGTAAGGTAAAGCTTCTGAATTTCCCTAGCGACGAATTCACGAAAATCATACATCTTTTTTTCCCAATTCTCGGGTAGACATTGGCCAACGGTTGATCGTGTTCTGGTTGACAATTGATTCCTTTTCATAAATTTATATACCAAATACACTCCTCATTTAAGATCATCAATGTCCTCTGCCGCCATGAGTTTGGCCTTCAGTTTCATGGCAACTGTCGAGAGATTGGTCAGTTGTTTTCATGCTGGGCTACGATCCACAGGTCAGCTTCAAAATGAAGCCATTTTGCTTAAATTTTCTGCCTGTGGCTCTATTGCCATGCACTTCAGCATATGCAATGGCAGTTAGCTTGAAGTCAGCTGTGTAAGATTTTCGTTTCGGCCTTTTTCAAATTGAACAGAAAGAAATTATTTAAACTTGAATCTACACTTCCCAAGAATACAAGATTATATAGAAATGTCCGCGTTTATGTAACCTGAGGTTTAGGCACAGCTCTCATAGAAAGCCTTCGCGCTTAAGCACTGTGTACTAAGACAGAATAGTAAATTGATGTCATGCGAGCTACATTTGTAATTGACAATTGTGGCATTCAGCCTCACGACCTCACACCATTATCATATCCGGCTCACATGTACCTGGCTTCAAAATTCAAATCTGCCGGCTGCCCGAAAGAATATAGTGGAAGCAGGGATGAATATCGACCGGTGCAAACTGACTTGATAGCGTAAATACAAATTTCCATGTTGGGCGGGTGAGTGAAACTGCAGTAGTTGTAGTATCGTTCGTCATCCACGTGTGAGCATTGACGAATTCGGTCCTTCTGAAAACTGTAATGGTAGACAATGTGACTATACACAAACAAATTCATCAATCTATGGTTGTGGGTTATGCAAATGTGCGGGATATACCAGCGAATTTTACACAAAATCTCAAAACCCGCTGGCAATACGATGATGCGGATTTTCTGCGTCTGCGAGATATATGCGGGAAAATACGGTAATTATAATATATAGTTTATGTCTTGAATGGCAATTTTAAACAAATTAACACGTTAATTAATCTGGATACTTTATTTAGACACAACTTGACAAGCCAATGCCAAGTTTCTTCATAACGTTTCTTTCATGTTAGACTACTAACATATTTATATCACTATTTTTTTGCACAATGTACTCTTTGTCGAAACATATGAAGGGCATTATCCAATGTAACTCTCTGTCGAAGCATGTGTAGGACATTATACAATGTACCTCTGTACCGAAGCCTGTGTGGGGCTTTATCGGTCATTATTTAAAGCAGAAACAATTTAAAAATAATTATTTTTCCGCGTTTTGCCTTTGAGACCTGCACTGCTAATGTTCTGCCAAGGTTCAGCAGCTCCACCAAGTCTTAATCTATTTGCGATAGCGTAAGTAGATTTGATGGATTTGGTAGTGCATGCTGAATTGGTATCAATTACTCATGAGACGAATTCTCTATAGTAATTATAATTATAGTATTAATTAAATAATTTACCAAACTGCGTGAAATAACTGTCTACTAGCGCATTTATGTGGTTTTATAAATTGGCTAAGCCTTCAAGGCCAGGTATCCCCAAAGTAATCAATTATTTCAAAAGAGAGGATAGATCAGTCTGGAACTAATTGTCTTCAGCATGTCACAATATGATGCCCTTTAAAGAAGTCAAATCAAAGGCTGATTTAGCAGTTCGTACAATGGTATAATAATTGTATGCCTGTGTTTCGATCAGCATGTTTGTTTCTTTAGAAACTGCTAGCATCCTAAATATGTTGTGCTCATGGAATAATAACAAATTATGCTATAACCCAGCTTAATTCAGAACAAGTTGATGCTAAAGTTTTGAACTCATAAAGTAGATACTATATCAGATAAATTTAGGAATGATGTTAACTACTTTATTACGTATTTGCTTGTCTGTTATTTTTTTGGACATATCCAAAAACTACAATATAAAACTGGAGTTTCGGTCTATTTTATTTTTTTAAAACCTTTGTCAATGAAATCCATGTTGCATATTTAATTATGTGATGTTTTGTCTGGATTCCGAAAACCTCAGATAATTTGTATGGATGCACTCATAACTATTGGGACTCATAAATGTACCAAGCTTTGGAAATGTTATCGAATGAAATATTTCCTAATGGTATTACAGTTATAAATATTAAATATATCCGCATGCTTGCCTATGGTTATATATTTTGGGATACACGTTCTTGTTAATGATCGACCCTGACAAACAAGACATGTTTTAAAGATGCTTTACGTTTTCTTTAATATTATTTTGTTTTCTTTCTTAGTTCGATAAACCAAAGTGACTATCATGTCACAAACTGGTTTAATGTTGCATATCTGAATCTTTCAGGTGTTTCCATTTGTTCCGGTGTCGATGTTTATCAAAGAGTTTAAATTGAATGATAAGATACCAATATTCGTAATTTCGTATTATTGAGGTATTCCCGTCATTAGTACCCATTTTAATACTCTTCGTGGTTAGTTTTCAATTATAAACTCGTTTTCATTTTCAAAAGTTTAAAGTATACCAAAGGAAATATGTCATATTATATTACACAAGAATGATCATTACACACATCCAGTTCAATGACCGTTCCAGTGGCCTAGTGGTTAAAGCGTCCGCCTCGGATGACGGAGGTCATGGGTTCTATCTCCAGCCGAGTCATACCAAAGACTTACTAAAATAATACTAACAGCTGCCTCGCTTGGCGTTCATCATTAAGTGGGTATTGTTAGGAATGGTTGGTCAGGATAATGTGACTGGCTGGGACATTATACTAGATGTCTCCGGCACGATGCCCCTGTGCTAGACATCACTTTAAACTGCCACAATACAGACAACGTAGCGATATGACTGCAGAATTGTTAAAGCTACGTTAATCTTGAAGTCACACACACACACACACACACACACACACACACACACAAGTTCAATGATGCTGATAAAGAGACCAATTAGTAGGCTGTGTACGAGAAACCTAATCAATAAATACAGTCATTGTATGGTTTAGTTAGCCTCACATCTTCAATCTGTGTTAGAGGCTATTATATACCGTATACTACACTATGAACATCCGTCTTTATTAAATTTGTTTCTTGCATTTTCATATGCTTTCCAAAATAAAATATACTTGAAAGAAAAGTTTACTATGAAAAGACAAATTCGAAATGATAATATTGTTATGGAATTTGCAAGGACATGACAGAATCATTTGACAAAATTACGTAGTTCAAGAACTTAAGCAAATGATATTTTCTTTCATGTTTCCTTCAGATAATGTAAGCAATGGCCATCTAGTCGTATCAAATTAGTACGAGGACGAGCTTGCTTCATGTATGAGGGTACGTGTGCGCAGACAAACTGAAAACGAGCAGTGCAAACTAGAATTTAACAGCCCTAAAAGTTTTTATTTTGTTCAAGGTAAATGCAAACAATAACAAACAACAAAACGCACAAGAAATCCTTACATTTATTGAACTCTAATTGTCTTGAACCCCGGTGATAAACGGATAAACAAATTACTCGCAGCAGCTGAAAATATTGTTTTCCGTATGACTAAGGTAAAAATGCGGTGCTCAACAACAGAGTTGAAAATTCATAAAGAACATGTACAAACGGTGAAATTATAGCAAATCTATATGCCCGGAGAGAAATATACACTGAAGCAGTCTCATCAGACACAAAGGCAAGACTGCAACCAACCGTTGCAATATGTTATACTGATGTTCGAAATAGTCACAAGAGTCTGCACATTATATGCCCCTACGCATGTCTAAATGATGCCTTCATTGAATAACATATACTTGTTTCCTGACGACTAAATATCGTACAAGACCCACTTGTGAGTGCCCAGCTGAATTCAAACCAGTATACAGAAAAAGGAATATTCATATGTAAAAATAGAAATTGCATAATTTGTGCGCATGAAAAGGAATTACCTCCGATCTCAGCCACTTGTGAGGATTTCTCACTACAAACGTCATTTGTGCATTTACATCCTGACGTGCACAGTTTGGGCCATCCAATATGTTGGAGAAACATATGACTTTGGAAAAGAATGAAGAACAAAGCCATGTCAGAAGAAAAAGCACAAAGCTGTCCCAGAAAAACTCACCTTGTTATGAGGATTGAATGGTGACCCTTCAGACTTATCACATATGCGCCCTTTTGAACCCCAGACGCATAAATATGAATACTAACACATAATCTATACCTTATGTCTGCGACTTATTGCTAAATGTTGGATACGGCAGATGTGAACATATGATACCTTTGGCTTAGAAAAAAAGCTCTAGTCCAACAATGCTAAATAATGTACATACACACGTATCATTGTTTCTCTTAGTGCCAGTTTAATCTGTGAAATAAACCTTGAAGCAGAGAATAAGGTGCGATAAGTAAATAGGTCTTGCTGAAACGATATTGTGCTACTGGGCATCAAAACATGTTCATATGTTTAAAATATTTATTGTTCTAGGCGTGTGACTCTTAGCATGTGTGTTACTGTGTGCTCATTTATGTCCCTTGATGAAGAGCTTGCTTAAAGGTAGACACCACATGAATTAACTCTACATTATTCATTGTGATGATTTATACAGTATCTAAAAATTGATACCCTATGAAAGGTTGGCAAGAGATTTAGTTTAAATGTGTATGTCATATTTTCGCTAAGCCATGTACAACATTAACAGTTTTCCTAACAGAAGACCGTGACGTATCGAGAGGGACTCGGCTTTGCCAGCCACCAATGTTTCATTGTTGTCAAGAGTCGTGTTTCACTGGATTACTGAATTATCGTTGGTTTATGTAACAGATCACTAGCAAATCTTCTTTCGTCGAACATTAGATATAGAGTGCTTCGGTTTTGGCTTCTGTGGCTGACCCTAGCCGATTGGAGAGAAATACGTGACAATCTATAATGAACATTAGCAACCCGATTATTTGGGTTAAATCAGAATTTCATGGCAAAGTTGGAAATTAGGAAAATCGCTGTTCTTCTGCCTGAAGCTGTGCCTTCCATAATGCAACATGTAAAGCGTGCTCTCAACTCGACATGGATAAAAACCACCCACCCACTTACAACACCTAATAATGCAGGACATACGCCAAAGTGTCTAAGTTCGGCTTAGAAGAAGAAGGATAGTGAATCAATAATTTTGTAACTCATCAGTTTTGCACATTGTCTTTGGGTTTTTTTCACTTCTTTCATGACCGTATTCCTTTCGTCTTTGTACATGTGTGTGTTTGTGTGTGTGTGTGTGTGTAAGAGAGAGAGAAAGAGAGAGATTTTAAGACTGTAGGCTAACAGAATCAATTGCCAAGCTATCACTATTTTAAATTAATTTGTGAAATGATATTATTTGATACAAACGTTTACATGACATTTGATCATTATAATTTATGGCAGTTCTTCATAAGCTTAATTCATCCTTGGTTCCCACCTTACAGTCTCTGAATATATAAATATACATGGATACCAAACTTGAATTCTGGGAGCTTATTTTGCATTATAAACCCACGGTCACAATCTAGCACTGATGGAAATGGGTCGAGGTGGGTGGGCAAGATATTAATGGGTTTTGATTATGCAGTGGTGAGCCAATTCAATACCTATATATTATTTTCTTTTAAAATTTTCCAGACATTAAAATGGCTGTGATTCAAAGGGGAAAACAGGAACAACTGATTACTAGACACGTCGAACCAAAGATAAATTCTGCATGGACCCGATACAATGGCTCAAAGAATGCTGGCAATATTGATGGTCTAGATCTCTTAATGACTATGATGTGGATCAGAAAAGATTCTTCAGACGTTTAGTTGTTTGAAAGCCTTGCTTTATAGCAGCACTCCTGCACTTTTTAGCTCAGTGCAAACTGCGTTTTCTCTGTTATTGTTTAATTTACACTCCATGTATAATAACTGTATTAGTCATTATTAACAGCAAGCTTTGCATCGTAGTATAACGGAACATTCCGAATTTTTTCCTCAGGCTTGCAGAACCTATTTAAGACCAACGAACACCAAGCTGATAACCTGTATAACAGAGATGAACCACAGGAGACCACACATACTGAGGATCACATAGACATTTCATTGACATCCGATGATAGTGAATTGTGGTGGACATTTCTCTCTCTCTCTCTCTCTCTCTCTCTCTCTCTCTCTCTCTCTCTCTCTCTCTCTCTCTCTCTCTCTCTCTCTCTCTCTCTCTCTCTCTCTCTCTCTCCCTCTCCCCCCTCTCTCTCTCTCTCTCTCTCTCTCTCTCTCTCTCTCTCTCTCTCTCTCTCTCTCTCTCTCTCTCTCTCTCTCGCTGCGCCAGTTCAAGAAATTCATTCTGGTTCAGAAACCATAATAAAGATCACATGTAAGTACAGTGAAGACTATAAACTAATGAGTCTAAACATAATTGCTTATGGTAAAAAAAAAATTCCTCTTATATGAAATCTATTTCAAACCAAGGACGTAAGAAGCGATATTTTATGGTCATGAGGTTGTTGAAATGTTTAGCTACGATGACCATAAAACTATAGTTTATAGGAATTTATTAACGACTTTATCAATTTAAAATTCTAAGGAAAATAAGAAGCATTGTTCTGCATTAAATGATTTAATACTACTTGTTTTGTGAAACGAAGTATTCGTACATATTATTTTAATTCCATCTTTCCTTTCTTGTCAGGAAGGCTGTATCGTACAATCAATGTATACTTTCGTATAGACATAAGCCATATCATCTGGTAGGAAAGTAGTTCTTATAAGCCTTTAAATGTTTGTGTTAAGTGTGGGAATCAGAACGTTCACCAATGATGTAAAGTTTACAGTAAGAGACCCTTTAACAGCAGTCAGGTCTTTGTTGGGAACATTCCAACTGGAAAATCGAAAGTTACGGCAGCTATTTTGTTTGCTCGAGCCATTCCTACTTATTAATAATACTGCTAGGAATGTGGCAGCTACGGTATTATTACTATTCCTGTAGAGCATGTGGCTGCTACGCAAGGGCGCCTGAAGCATTGGTCAAGGGAGTCACGTGACCCCACGCATTATAAAGTATGTATATATATATATATATATATATATATATATATATATATATATATATATATATATATATATATATATATATATATATATATATATATATATATACATTGGACAAGTTTAATCATGTAAATGAATCTGGAAATGTCACAAGCTTATGTTCAAAACGCTTTAATAAATATTAGCTTTATTTCAGACTGCTGCTTATACTAACTCTTTCTGCTGTGACTGACTTACTACATTATTATTAATATTACTGTTGAGAATGTGGCAGATACGGTATTATTAATAATACGGGAGAGAATGAGGTAGGTACGGTGTTAAAAATAATACTTGCAGGATGTGGCAGCTACGGTGTTATCAATAATTTTGTAAGGGTTGTTGCTGCAACGGTGCAATAAATATTACTAAAGAGAAAGTGCGTCAACAAATTTTGAGCCCCCAACCAACGTAAGGTTACATTCTAAATCCTTAAATATCACAACTCAAGATTCAATACACA
>JAEAOA010001967.1:1200000-1235000 GCA_016746295.1 Potamilus streckersoni
CATGGACGACGTTATGAGGTGGTTTTGCTGATTTTGATATAGCATCAAGTACATTAAATACTTTACGACCACTTATTGGTGATTCAATTAATGTTTGTCTAGGTAACGGTGAATACCAGATTGGAGTACTTTGTATGCTGTTAGCGTATTTAAAAAAAAATCATTTGATAGCGAAATCGATAAGAATCAAAATAAAACATTGCATGTGGATCAATTGCATACGCTACCCAATGCGTGTCAGGTCCAGAGTTTTTGTCGAGATTAATAATACCTGTTTCAATATTGTTCGGTTGTTCTGGTAATTGATCGCGCATAAGAAACCTCAGATGTTTTTTTTTAGTTTCAATATTTATCAGCATCAAATAAATCAAAATTAGACATAGGTGATATCAGTAAACAGTCCCGGTAAGTCTAAGACCCTTTCCGTACCGTGAATGTGGAGTCCCTGGTAATCTGAGACCTCTTCCCTTTTTTGGATGTTCGTTTTATTGCTTGTCCGGTTGCTTTCTTTAATGCTCTTCAAGTTGCAGTTCCAACAGCGCCTAATGCAGATGCTTTTGCAATGGCTGAGGTTACAGCGGCTATTATTGCTGGTATATCTGCTAAAATGGGAAATATACCACCCGAATTAAAAAGTATATTTGAGACACCCGCAGAAATATTAGGTGTAACGTCTTATTTGATTTTTTGGCTTCATTGAAGTTTTTGAATTGAGGCTCGATCAACGATAATATTATTTAAACCGCTCATCTGTTCCATCTTTTGCGTTATTTTTATTCCACAATTATTGTTTGATGCTGATTACAGTCTTTTGATCTGACCATAAGTCAGAGTAACATTGGGTTGATTATATGACATAATATTCATAAATGATCTAATTACGTGTTGCATATTTTATACTGGGGCATCAACGACCTTCATTCGTCTACCAGGACCTTCAAGAAGCATTGATGTATCACTAATTACAACAACATTTCCTCTGTAATTAGGAATATAAACAATATTGCTATTAAAACTATCTCGAAAATGTATATCGGCTACAGATTGTCTGGTCACAAGTATATTTTGGTAATATTTGTGGATTTGATGGTGATTGTTGTAATTCCGTCTCTCTATCTGTTTCTTCGATCTTTCTATGCACTTCTAGCGCCCTAGCTACTTCTGCTTCTCGTCTTTTTGCTTTTTCCCCTGGTAATGATGATAATGTTGGTGGTAGTTCAAACATTGCTTGAGAATCTAGCTGTAATTTTATGAGCTGGCTGTGTAGGTGGCTGTGTTTTTTTGTAGATTTTTCTTTTTGGTCTTGCTGCTTCTTCTTTTGCTTTTCTCTTCTTTTCTTCCTCTTGTCTTTTCTGTATTGTTTTTCTCCTTCTGCTTATTCTTAATTGGGTTAATTCACCAATTTAATTTATATATCTTCGATATAATGAATCATCAGATTTAACTTTTTCCACATTCACACGTATTCGATATAATACTTTTTGCCATTGTTCACGGGTTTTAATATCTTTAACGTAATCAGGTTTCATTAATTTATCTCTCAGAGCAAAACTGACCATAGCAAACTCAGATAATTGTTTCATGGTTTTCATTTCATTATTGTTTTAACATCTTCACTAAATTTATTTAACAGTTCAGCATTGCTACTCATTATAACAGGGGCCCCGAGTGGCCGAGTGGTCTAAAACGCTGTCCGTTACGGATCACTGCCATCTCACCTCTGTCTGCGTGGGTTCGAGTCTAGGATTCGGCCAATTTGGATATGTGAGAAAGCTTGCCAGCAGCTTCTCGTGGGTCGGTGGTTCTTTCCGGAGTTATTCCGGTTTCTTCCTCCACCATTTATACTGGCCGCCAAGAATAGCCTATCGTGTGCTGAAAAATGGCGTTAAGCCCAACAACAACAACAACTTATTATAACACTCCTTTGCTCAGAGGCTTGTGCTTTAGGAGTTTCCAGTAATTCTTGCATTTTTATCAGCAGCTATTTCGGCTGAAAGTCCACGAAAAATCTTTTTTTTTGTTTCTTTCTTTCTGTTAATTTTTTCAGTTGCGTCAGCGGTTTTCTCTAACGCAGTTAGATGAGGTTTAGTGGTCTTGGTGATAGATTTAAATAATTGTTGTGTACCCTCTTCAAATTCAACAAGAGATTCCTCACGTGATTTTAGTTTTTGTTTAACAGAATCATTAACAGGTAAATATTTTTTCAATTTCCTCTACTCGCTCTCGAGCTAATATATCTGAGTGTGCTTCTCAAATATTCAATATTGACAATAATAAAAAAGATGTTTAATTTATAGTAGCAGAGAGGGTAAATAGAAGCTGGTTTGCAAGTAAACGAAATCACGAAACAATGCTTGTATTTTCTCTGACAAATCAAAGATAAAATTTATATATATATATATATATATATATATATATATATATATATATATATATATATATATATATATATATATATATATATATATATATAGATGCAATAAACTGACGACGAACAGTACGAAACTAGTAACTAACTAGCCTAAGCGCTTTCAACTCTAATGAGTCTTTTTCAAAGGCAAATACAAAACATAGTTACGACAAACAAATAAACACAAAAACGTTGTGTTTGTAAACCTCTACATTTCTATCTTCACATGTGCTAAAACTATAAATACAACCAGCTTGTATAGACTAGTTGCGGAAACTGAAAACGTTGTATAATTCCCTAAAAGTCTACAAGCCAAAGCGACATCTACTTTTACTTTGTGTACATATGTAACGCAGATTATATCCCGGATATTTGATTCTATACCGGTTATTCTTATAGTAAAAATTGAAGGATAATAAGAAGATTTAGAAAATGTTAAATTCTACTAGTGCATAGTTTTCATTTTCTAGTCTTCTTGGTTTAGACCGCTTGGTTTCAATGTTCTAAGGCGGCGTATCCAGTATGATTCCTTTTCCTTCCTGGTTTCGGAACTCCAGCTGTGGTTGTTAGCAATAGCGATAAGTATTATATCACTGAAAGTGTGGCCAGGGGAGGAGAAGTGTTCTGCGACCGGGCTTCTGTACAGCTTTTTTGTCATCCAATCAGATCTATGAAGGTTTTTCCTTATGTGTAGCTTTTCAGTTTCTCCCACGTACTGAAGGCCACAGATCTTACATGTGATGAGATAAATCACATTCTCTGTTTTGCACGTTTTGTTTGGACCATGTATGTTTAGTTTTTATTTAGTCACTGTGAAACTGAAAAGCTACACAAATTTCCAAATATCGTACTTTCCTGTGTTTTCACATCTAGAATTCTGACTCAGAATAATTGATTCTAGGTTAGATAAATAGTTGTTCTTGGGTCTGAGTCAAGGTGGTCAACTACAAGTCCCTCTTTAATTACTCCATAAAAACACTCGTATATGAACTTATGTGAGAAATAATTTGTATTTCAACTCATATTAAATCTAAAATAACCAAACATGTTAAGACTACCAACTGTTCTTCTAATCTGCAGTTTCTAATTACACCAGGTCGAGATGCTTTATAATTTGTATATAATGGATGTTTCGCAAATTCGTATTTATTCAAATACTCAGTTATCAATTGTCTTATCAATTCTTTTTCAATCATTTCATTGTCATTCATTTCGTTTAGAGCCTGATTTGTCCGAGTCATTATATAACAATTATATTTGTCTAAATCGTTATTTTGAAATATGGCAAGGTAATCTGTAGCTGTCTTTATAGGGGATTTATCTGTCAAGGCGTTATTTTTTGTCATAATAACGTTTCAATTCTCTATGCATTTTACCTCCATATTTAACTCATGATTGTCTTTTCCTCTGACTCCAATACCACACTGAACACAAGAATTTGGTCATGTGCTTCCATATTTGATTATCTGTGTATAACTTCCACATTATTAGCTTACACATAGTTTATTACAATAAGAAATATGTCTATTATTCAATCCAATACACTTATTTACTGTTTGAATCATTATATCTATCTATCTATCTATCTATCTATCTATCTATCTATCTATCTATCTATCTATCTATCTATCTATCTATCTACCTATATATATATATATATATATATATATATATCTATATACCTATATATATATATATATATATATATATATATATATATATATATATATATCGAGAGAGAGAGAGAGACAGCCATGTAGAGGTTTTCAAAAACTACGTGGTAGACTTTTATGGAATTATACACGGTTTTCAGTTTCCGCAACTAGTCTATACAAGCTGGTCTTATTTATAGTTTTTACACATGTGGAGACAGCTATGTAGAGGTTTACAAACAAAACGTGTTTGTGTTTATTTGTTTGTCGTATATATGTTTTGTAGTTGCCTTTGAAAAAGACTCATTAAGAGTTGAAAGCGCTTAGGCTAGTTAGTTACTAGTTTTGTACTGATCGTCGTCAATTTATTGCATATATATATATATATATATATATATATATATATATATATATATATATATATATATATATATATATATATATATATATATATATATATATATAAATATATATATATATATATATATATATACATATATATATATACATATATATATATATATATACATATATATATATATATATATATATATATATATATACTAAAATTCAATTTAAATATTCTTCTTAATTATATTAGTGGAGGAATATTTTTGAAGTTGAACCTTACAGACCTAGATTTGATCTTCACAATCTACCAAAATATAAATTTAGTATCTAGATGCAAGATCTAGCTTAAATAAAAACGTATCCGTGAAGCCAAAAAGGAATTTCGTGACGATGGTGTTTCTCATGTGTGATCAACTTTCAGAGTTGGAACTATTGTTAATATGTTGAATGATGAACGAGGAAAAGTAATAATACCTGATAATCAAAAATATTTTATTTTAATAAAAATTTATTGTAGAGACATATGGTGATATTTGAATATTTCGTGATAAAAGGGATCCTGTTCATATACAGTCGGGAAATGATATCGTTTTACTAGATAATAAATCCAAGCCTGGAATACTGACTTTATTGACATGCCATATTTTGAGGAGATGATACCCAGTAAATGCAGTGGTCTATTTTGTGTACGACATTTTACACATTTACCTGTTAATGCACGTCGTTTATTTTTCGTTATTATCATTGTCAATCCAGCAGTGGGTGTAGATAATCTTCATCGAACACAATATTGACTAATATTATTAATAATATGGATACAATAATTGACGTCATGGCGACACGAAAACAGGAACCATTTAAAGAACCATCCAGCATTACCAAATTCGATAATGATATTATAATAGATCCATCTGGATCAGGTAAAACACAATTATTATTAAATTAAATAATGAGACCGATTAGAAGGAGAAAACTGTATTTAATAGCAACGTCTGTTGATGATCAGCATTGCGAAGAGGTACTTAAAAATTTTAACGAAAAATCGAAATCAGTTAATAAAGGCGGTGATGTATTATTGATTTTATCACCAACTTTGATGAAGCCCCATATCTAGATGAATTGGAATGATTCATTAAAAATATCGTTGCATATGATGCTGTAATGCTGGGCAAGAAATCAAATCCAGCTAGAACATTTTTTAGAAGGTGACATACTATTTTCATGATTCATTATATAACAAGTATTGTTCAAATGCCAATAACAAATAATTCTGAATGAAAATGATAATATCGTTCGTAAATCTGAATAAAATTAATATAATATTTTTCTGAAAAAAAATAAATGTCTCTGAATAGGAATAAAAAATATTTCTAAAAATCTGACTGAATTCAACAATTTTGATTGGGTTCAACACCCGTCTAATTCCGAAATTCTGATCAAAGTCATAATTCTGATGTGTATATTACCCTCAAACTCAGAAAATCTGATTCAGTTCGCAATTTTGTTGCGTATATTACCCGTCAAATTAAAAATAAGAATCCGACTGAATTTTATAAAAAATAAATTATTATAATAAAAATATAATCTGAATCATAGTTAAAATACTTTTTTTAATAAAAATGGAAATTTGGACTGAAATCGCAAAATTGACGTGGAAAATACCCATCAAATATCACAATATCTGACCTAATGTTTATAAAAAAGATAAACTTTTAATGTAACGAAAGTAGTCCTGAATCAGATAAAATAATTGTGAATCGTAAAATATATTCTGAATCAGATTTATAATAAAAATGTTTCTGAATCAGATAAATATAATATATATATTTTGAATGAAAGTAAGAATAAAAGCAGAAATATATTTTAAATTAGATTTATAGAAAAAATATATTTTGAACAAAAATAAAAATTTATTCTGATTCTATACAAAATATGTTTTAATCAAAAAATATAAAACTATGTTCTTAATAAAAACAAACAGCAACAATGATAATTGGTTTGCCATTCCACTGGAGTCCCTTCTGACGGTAAAGCCTTTACCAGTAATATCCAAGGAGTCCCTTTTTTCCTTTGTAAAGCCCTAGCTTATGGTCTACGGGCACTCTTCGTGGTTAAGGTCTCTCTTACGACAAACCAATACCTTATTGGGACCTTTTGATCCAGCAGACATTTTTTCTCAATGGCCCAATGTAGTTACCGTTCAGGTAGGGCATATGGTCACGAGCGCACATCACCCTGTTCTTTTTGTTAGGAGCGTACACCCACTCCCGCCAGAGAATTTCTAATGTGCGAAACAAAATATTAGAAATTCAGAGGGCAGTCTAGGCATTACGATTTTTTGTAAACCTCCCAGCCAATCAAACCACGGGATAAGTGCAAAACTGCACTCACAACGTTATTCAACGTGGTGAGTAATACATGAAATTTCATAGAGCTTGCGCCTCCAATTATAATAGCTTTTGTTGCCGAAAGCAAGATAATATAATAATAATATATATCAAGATAATCTTTGTATAGACTCAAACACGCAGAGTTTACACAGTGGATCTGCACGCAAACCCCACGGCTATCAGAGCACTTGTGAATATATTGTTAAATTGAAGCATATAACTATCTACGTATAGCTCTGTGCTATATTTATTAGTATGTTCTGATAATGAATAAAATCTACAATTTTATATATTTCTGCCGTTTCTTCCTTGCTAAAATACTATATTTTCAATAAATATATATTCATCAGGACAGAACTATCTAGCAATGAATTCAAGGATTGATATTATTCTATTATATTCCACTTACCACAGGGTTTCGAACTTTCATTCAGTATAGTAACAACGATATATGGTTTATACTGCTATCAATATGTCACGCTTTTAAGTTTAATATCAACCTATGATATAATATCTTAGATGATGATTTCATGTTTATTTGAGGTTATATTTTTATATATGAGTTCATTTAATAGTATATTTGATTTAAATATATTATAGAGGATTTGAGTGATTATCCATAATTGACCAAAATCTAAATTTAAATTTTTGATGAGACGTTGATAAAGTCGATCGTATCCGTGACGCCAGGAAATAATATCGCAATGATGGTGTGGCTCATGCTTGGTCAGCGTTCAGGATCATGAACGACAACACCGCTGGTCTTCTTGTCGATGCTAGAATGTGCGAGGAACGCAGTAAAATATTAAATACTATCTAGAAAATCAGAAATATAATTTTTCTAGTAAAATTTATTGTGCGGACAGATGACGACACTTGGATTATCCGTAATAATATGAACATATGCGGCTTAATACAAGAAATAATACTGTTACATTAAATAATAACTACATGCCAAGAACATTGACTGGTATTGATAAACTATATTATGAACGAGCGTATCCAGTATCGGTAGTTATTTAGGCGATATATCCGATAAATAATAAACCTAGTTTTCATAATCACAAATTATCTTAATTGTCAAGGAAAATAAACTGCGTCGCTGAGAGAGTTATCCTGAGAGTTTTCTTGGATACGGAAACTGTTCTGAATATTTCAAAAGATTCGGACATCCGACTCATGAAATGACAAGAGTTGCGATAAATGAAGTATACCTGATTTTGATTTAACTAGATTCCCTTCTGTAAAATCATTTAAGTTTTGTACTAATCTTCATTCGATCGTTAATTTGTGGTTTGGTAGACATTTCTCAGAAAAATATTGATTGTAAGTGAAGCTACTATATCATGCAATCCACAGAGACAAGTTTAATAACCACAACAAAGGAAACATTTACTGATAGATAAAGATGAAGATTGGGATAAAATTGATTATGAAAAAAGTTTCAAACGGTCTTGGTAGGAAACACATCGATAAGTTTACTCAAGAGGATAATATGATCATAACCAAATGTGTACAAGATTAATCATTGATGATGCTGAGTTGGATTTTATAATTACTGGTACAACGAACAAAGGCATATTTATAAGGAAAAGTAATGCTCTTTCGTCAGATGGAATTAAGTTAGGTATAATCGTGAGTTATATCGATGGTGAGTCAGCGCATTTACTCATTTAATATCTTCTATAATGGCTTAGTTTTCTATAATGTTATTATCGATGATAAATAGATTTTCTTATTAAGCTGTCAGAATTGCTACGGATGCAATTTATAGAAATAACGAGTACGTGGATTTGGAAAAACCGTTAATGGTGAATTGGAATCATAGAGAATTAATTAATAAAGTATACTTGACTATTCTTAATCAGTCGATGTTACTATCAAATAAATATATTATGGTAATGACTATCAAATACCAGTTTCAACGTCACCTTTTTTATTTGATCCCGTAGCCAGACATAAAACCATGTATCTCAATAGACTTGGTTCGATAAAACAACACTTTCCATTGATTATTTTCGTAGTTTTTCAAACTCCTTTGATAGGATTATGTTGACATCTGCGCACAGACTAGCAAGAGAAATAAAACAACAAGGAGTAAAAATCATGTACATAACATAGTTTATTCCGATGGTGTGGAGATACATGGATACCTGAGCGAATCGGTAATAAATATATTCCAAAACTCATCATATGGGATGAGATTGTTCCAGTGTAATTAGAAAAACTAAAATAATTATTGATTTCTCTCTGACAAAGGTACTGCTGTAATTATGTGCGGCGATCAGGGTCATCCACCACCTTTAGTTGGACAGTCTCCGCATGAGTGGTTAAAAACGTTTGTGGATTATTATGAAGAAATAAACGATGATCATAAAGCTATTGATGACCCTCAGAAAGAATTAAAATGATTAATCATAGTACATTCATATAGAATACGCTGTGAAATAATGCGTGAAATAATTCCGGAAACTGCTGAAGATAATTTTTGGAATTTATTGAGATCAAATGATTTAATAGTTGTGAGTAGAAAAATAGTTCGTGATAAATTGGAAGAAAAATTATTTCTGTTATATAAAGAAAAATTTTCAAATCTACCTGTATCATTGTGTTACTGCCCTGCTGATATACGGCGACAAAATATTCAAGTTAGGATTCCAGGAAGAGACACTGAAACTGTCCAGAAACAAAATCTTTTATTGAATGATATTGTTTTGGATAATGTTGATGTTGTAGAGAGCGCTTTGATCATGGATAATTAGGATATGATATAACTATTCATTCGTCACAAGGACTAACTATTACTGATACAAATATCTGGATTATAGATAATATAAGAGAATGGTCAAATTTAGTTTATCTCTGTATCTCTAGTCAAAAGAATATATCAATTACACAGGGCTATTATGACTGCTACATAAAATAATAATCAAACTGCTAGCAACGACAACGAAGTTGTTAGTTTTGTATGAAAAAAATGAAAAAAATATTGCATTATGAACAATGTGATAAAAATTAATCTCGATTTTTATATCATTGTTGAAATAATTTTTGATAATAAACCAGCGACAGAAAAATGATTGTGCAAGTTGTAACTGTAATTTCCTATGGGAATATTCTAGTAATAATCAAAGACAGTTCACCACGGGACCCATCCAAATGGTCAAATGACTTTCATTTCGCAAATGACTTTGTTAGAACAAGCGGATTCCAATGTTTGCATCAAACATCTTCATTCTAATGTAAAGTAAAGTTTGATCATCAAATTTAACTGGAATTTCAAAACAGTCATATCTTTATAAAGGCATATTTCTACTACCATTCTTTGGAATCAATTTATGTTGAGCTTCCAAAATGAAAATCCTTCTCCTGATTTTCTAGACATTAGTAGAGTCAATTTGAAAAATATAATATTTTATAATACATTCATATCATGCATTATTTAACGAAATCACGATTTCTGCTTCTGCAAAACTAGGGTGTCAAAAGAGACAGGCTCCCATATATATCTAATTTCATTTTCTTTCGGAATATCTGAATTGGCTTTTATGTCTAATATTCCCTATCACAATCTGTAAAAAAAAGTTATAATAATATAACAAGTAGTACGCAAATAAGTGCTGTTTCCTCGCCATGCTATCCATAAAATTTTCATACCGTCAGGCTCTGAAAACCTATACAAAACATTTGTGTCATGTCAATATCAATCCGATGATACAAACTTCAACGAAACCCCTTTTTCACTCTACTTCGTTTTCAAGTTTTATATTATCTTTATATATATATATATATATATATATATATATATATATATATATATATATATATATATATATATATATATATATATATATATATATATATATATATAAACTAACGTGAATCTTACCAATTATGAACGCATTCAATAGTAATCGTGAAAAGATATTATGGTAATGTTGTAGCATAGTTCCTATTAGTTTGCTGACAAAGGATAATACCTCATTGTTTCTAAAATTGTATTTACTAGATTTACAATAGGTATGTATATATGTTTGGATGCACGTATAAGTAGCTTTGAGTTTTACGGGACCCTTAACACAATGTTGTATATACCCTGGCAACTAAAGGTATGATCCTTCGTAACGATAGGAAGAGGATGAACAAATAACAAAAAGAAGTTTACAATTTATTCTGCATATACATGCTCATTTTCTTTCAATGTTGACTATTACCTTGTGTGAGAACTAAATTTTTCAGTCTTCTTCAAAATATGGCTCTCATTAAATTCATGGCATGTTGGGTCTTGAGTGTTCTTACCAATCTGATATAATTGAATCATCTGATTTATATGATTTAAGTGATGTATAAAACTGAAAACTGCTTCAGTAGAAGAGGAAATGTAAATTGATTTCATATCTTGTCTCTGTGGATGTTGATTTAATGTCACCGGTACTGCTGGACAATAAAATATCAGCGCTTTTTGTCAGACAGCACATAAAGCTTGGCATGTTTATACCTTTTGGCATTCGGTGACACAAACGAATAATCTATTATGTTGCATTATTAGAAGCTTAGCAAATATATGACAGAATGAAATGATTTATTCTGCCGCAAACGCTTGTGAATTTGGTTCATTTACGGTCTCAGGATTGCAAAGTAATCGATCTGATTCCGAGATTTTGGTTATTAGTAAAGAGAATATTGCATTGATTTTGCGGAATTAATTTCTAAGGATAAACGATAAGTAATTTAAGTAATTATTCATACGTACATATACATTCACGCATACATACCTACCTACTTACCTACCTACCTACCTACCTACCTACCTACCTACATACATACATACATACATACATACATACATACATACATACATACATACATACATACATACATACATACATACATACATACATACATACATACATACATACATACATACATACATACATACATACATACAAGGAGCCCCGAGTAGCCGAGTGGTCTAAAGCGCTGTCCGTTACGGATCACTGCCATCTCACCTCTGTCTGCGTGGGTTCGAGTCTAGGATTCGGCGAATGTGGATATGTGAGAAATCTTGCCAGTAGCTTCTCGTGGGTCGGTTGTTCTTTCCGGTGATTTCTCGGTTTTTTCCTCCACCATCAATACTGGCCGCCATGTATAGCCTCTCGTGTGCTGAAAAATTGCGTTAAGCCCAACAACAATAACAACAACATACATACATACATACATACATACATACATACATACATACATACATAAATACATACATACATACATACATACATAAAAACATATATACATACATACATACATAGAAACATGCATACATACATACATACATACATACATACATACATACATACATACATACATACATACATACATACATACATACATACATACATACATACATACATACATACATATATGCATACATGCATACATGTTGTTCGTCCGTCGAGTCGATGAAGACCACTCTAATCATCCGTGAGTTGGAGGGGTTGGTTCTGTTGATAATGCCAATTCTTGCACGGAAGGTTCGGTAGCAGAAAGGACACGGGATGCGAGGGACACCTGCAGGAGGGATGCTTGCGCGTGCTTTTCTGACTTGCCGCTTTATCTCTGCAGCTGCTGTCATGCTAGATTCGCACAGCTTAGAGCCTTTGTGCAGATAGGAACGTCAAGGGACTCGATAGCTATCTGTTTGCTCCAATGAGTCAGGGTTTATCTTGAACACCTTCAATGCAGCTTTCAAATTGTCTTTGAAGCGTTTCTTCTGACCTCCGTGGTATCGCTGTCCTTGCTGGAGCTAGCCATAGAAGAGTTTCTTAGGCACACGGTGGTCTGGCATGCCTATAACATATCCCGTCCCTCGTAGCAGGGACTGCATGAAGATGGTGTGAATGCTGGGGAGACCTGCTTGGGTAAGTACCTCGTTGTCTGGGACCTTGTCCTGCCATTCGATATTGATTATTTTCATTAGGCTTTTGGTGTAAAAGTGGTTCAGCTTTCTTGCATGGCGTTGATACACCGTCCACGTTTCGCAAGCGTAATATGGGGAGCACATCTGCCCTGTAGACCTTTAGTTTATTCGTGATGCTGATGCCTCTTCTAATCCAGACGTTCGCAGACAATCTGCCAAAAGTTGCGCTGGATCTGGCAATGCGGAGGTCCACCTCGTCGTCAATGGTGACACTCTGCGAAAGTGTGCTGAGAAGGTAGGTGAAGTGGTCAACTACGTTGAATTTTTGGCTGTTGAAGATTCTGTTGGGCTCAACATAGGGCTTTCCCGGGGCTGGCTGATGCAGTACATCAGTCTTCTTGGTATTGATGGTGAGATTAAAGCTTGTGCAGGAACTGGAGAACTTGTCAACACGGTATTGCAGATCTGCTTCTGAGCCAGCATTGAGGTCACAATCATGCGCAAATACGAACTCCTTTATGTTGTATGTCATAGCCTTAGCTTTCGCTTGTAGCCTCCTTGGGGTTGAAGAGTTTTCCATCTGGCAACTCCAACATTTCCATCTTTGAAAGCTTTAGTCAGCATGGCGGAGAACAATAGACTGAACAGTGTTGGTGCCAGAAAACAACCCTGCTTGATGCCATTGGTTAGTTGGATTGGTTCAAATGACACTCCATTTTCCTGGACTCCCACCTGCATGTCGTCGTGCAATTGATGAACCATGGATATAATTTTTTGGAACATCCATACATGGCCATTACCTTACATAATCCTTCTCTTCTGACAGTATAAGAAGCCTTTGTCAAGTCGATGAAGATGGAGAAAAGGTCAGAGGTTTGCTCTTGACATTTCTCTTGTAGCTGCCTTGCTGCAAACACTATGTCAATAGTCCAACGTTTGTTTAACGCAATCCACACTGGCTTGAAACTGATGTTTTATGTATGGACTTGTTATTGTATCAATAAAAAGCATGATATAAGAATGGTTATTAATTATCCAGTAAAACATATTGATGAAATTATGGGTGCTTTACACTCCAATCTATTCGCTTTGAAATGCCAATTGATAAGAAATATGACTTTGAGTCAAGGCATGCGAAGACGAACGACTACAAGAACTCGTTTATTATGTATCTCCACCTACCTTAACCTTGCAGACCGTTCGAAGCTGGTTGATCATAGTATTATTCCATAAAACTAACAACTCGAGTCTCTTTTTCAAGGACGTCGCAATAAATGACATTGCGGAGTACTGTGTAGAGCACGGATTTTGATTTTATTTGCGAGGGATGGCTAATGTTGCCTGAAATAAAAAAAGTTCCCAAATTTGTTTTATTATCTGAGATCACAACAATATAATGTTTTTAAAAGCCATTGACTCTTAAAATTACAGCGTAGCTGATAATTGTTTTCTGAAATTTGCTTAACTCAACATTGTAGCAAATATAAACCTTTTCTTTTCCTGCTTTTTGCTATTAAAGTAGGTTGAAATATTTGTACCTCTCACAAAAAAGCATTATGGTATATAAAAGTCACCGAGGTGAAAAATAACATCTTTGGATATTGGAGAAAATCAGAATCAAGGAACTTGAACAAATCTGTGGACGTTGGTTAATGAATCTATGTATGGGATAGTAGATTAGCCCGGCTGACTCAATATATTTATACATGGTGCTATTTCGTGTTTGTCTAGAGCATTTCTTATCTTTTCTTTCCTTTAGGCGAAATATTCTTCTTGATGACAACGGTCGAAAATACTGGCCTTCCAAGCAATTCACTCTAGTGCAACAAAAAAACAGTCCATCATTAAATAATTCCACGACAGATATTTTTGAAGTTTTGTGGTCTTTGTAAAAGCTAGATAGTGATCTCTTACAAAGGAAACAACTTTCATGAGACAGGTAGTTAAAATTTATATAAAATAATTGTAACATTGCTTGGAGGCAAAATTAACAGGCATGCGACCCGAGTTGTTCAAAATATTGTTGTGATAGTTTATTGACGCCAGCACACCAGGGAAAATCGCAAGTTCTTTTTGTTCTGTCTGAACTTACTTTTCTTTACTGTTTAGTTCGTAAAAATGAATATCTTTGGAGAAATGGAAAAAATGGATAAACGTTAGTTAACCTTAATTCAAATAAATGCTATGTAGTCTTTATTTTACGACGTTGTGTTACATCGATTATATTATCCCAGTGAGATATTAATTTTATAAATAAAAGTGGATTGAATCTTTGCATTACCGAGTTAAACAAAGAGTACTCACTGCAGACGTGAAACCTCCGATTACGCACAAAAGTTATAAATTACGTACAAAAGTTATAAATGGCGGAAGCGTTAAAAATTTACGTATGCACTATATAAAAAAATCCGCAGCGAATTTAATGAAATATTAGAATATATTATAATACTTAAGCATTATTGTGAGCATTGCACATTTCGTTTATTGTGTTTTACTACTGAAATGAATTCAAAATAAGCAATTTATTCTTCATTTGGATCCGAATTCACACTAGCGTTAAATTTGTAATCGGGAGTTAGTAGACACTGTGTTCATTGATATGCTTTGATATTTACTTTTTGTCGAAATGATTGTTATAACCACTTTCAAAAGAAATGTAATGTATAGCTCACAATGCTTAATTTAATTGACAGAGAAAATAATTTCTTTTAAAATTCCTATGGCATGGTATGAACCAAAGAATAATATCACTAGGGTTCATATCAAGGAAAACAATTTCAATGTTCGTAGCAAAATGAGGAAAGTAATTAAGTATATTTATTCCAGACAAACATTGTTTTGGACAGTATCTGTTTTACACGTGCTTTAAGATTTACCATTGGGATTAACTTTAATTAGATGCAGTATAATTTCCTTCATGACTCTTGTTTCCACCGGGAATTAATAAATGCGTTGCAGATACATAAAATGATCGATGGCAATTTGTGGTCATTGATATATCCTCGTTTATGTCATACCCACGGAAATATCCGTGTTTAATGGGTATATAATGTCCGTATCAACATACTTAGTAGAGCAGAAGTCAGTTATTGGCAAGAAACTGTTAAATTGGACCAAGGAATCATTCCAGTCTGTACAAATTTTATTACAGGGATTTATGTAATGTACCGTTTTTATGATTAGACGATTTAATACTCAATGCAAACATTTCCATGTTGTGAAATTGTGCTTATTTAAATTACCATAATCGTTCGATTCCATTATAATCCATGATCTATCCCATACCTTTTGTGCGTCCTAATCCAAGGCTCAAGTATACAAAGGAAAAAAAATAATTTCCGCAGCATAACTGTGATTAAAGCTCAAGTTCCGAATTATCTTTATCGAAGACAATATGTTTACAGAATGCACAAAATAAAATGGCTTGATCAATATTATCTGTCGATATTAGAAAAGTTACATTTAATTAATATATTTTTCCCGTTGATTGCATTGTTTACCTTTTTATGTAATTTTATAAAGTTTACATGGATGAAATGACATAAATCTCCGTTTATTGCAACTTTGTTTTAGCAGAACGCGCCCATTTAGATCAGGTCAAACTCCATCAGGACGTGCGCATTTGTATTCTAATATCGCAAGAATTCATAAGCAGAGCTTAATTTCAATATAGATTTTTAAGACTTTACACTTCACGTACTATTTATTTTTTGGGGGATGTATTACTGATACACATTAATGAAATTTTTAACAAAAAATACGAACCACCACTTAAATTTAAATTAATAAACAAATAATGCATTTGCGCTGTGTTCAAATTTAAATTGAGATTTAAAATATAGGACGTAGCATTACGCTTCAAAACAATAGTCAAACACAAAATTGCATCAAACGTCAGTAACAGTAATCCTAACAAAAAAGTATCCTAACAATTTTGTGACACCACCCTAGGAGAATAGTCTTTTAATTTATTTTTATCTGGTTGTCTTTAAATTCATAAAAGGCATTTTTGTGTGCATTGTTTGGAATATAAACTAAACATGTTACTGAAAGATAAAATGAACTTATGGAAGGGCAAGACAGTGTACATATTTGCATTAAATTTGACAACTTAATAACATGCACTGTTCGTAATTATTTCCAAGATGGAAAAAGACCTCAGTACAGAGCAGTTACATCAATAATCGATATCTTCTTCCGGCTATCCGTAACAATCTGCGTTATGTTAGACGTTTGAAATATACACTACTACACCGCTTGCTAGATTATCCACTGCTTTAGGTTAGATTATCCACTGACATAGGAATAACATGGAACTGCTCACACTACGATTATCCTAAGACCTTAATGCAAGAACATTTTTGGACATGGTTTAGTAGAGACAAACGTCTAGGAAAATTAGGCATCCTGTCTCCAGTGACAATTAAGTTCCGATGTTATGTTCAGCTCTTAGCTTATCTTATATCTCTGTCGAACTTTTATATAGCCTTAAGAGACCTTTGTAATCATTTTCTGTTTTTCAATACAATGCATTCATTTAGTTTAGAGCTGTCCGTTACATATATTACTTAAATGTTATAAAATTGTAAGAGAAAAAAGATTTAATGTAAAAGTACTTGTATACGTTTCAAGTCAAAAAGGGTGAATCAAATTTGTCATGAACCGGTGCAATGAAAATGAAAATGCTCTGTTGTACAGCTTCATTTAAGATTTCAGATGGATATAATTTATCACAGCAAGTGGTATTCGTGGAAATCATATATGTATGTATGTATGTATGTATGTATGTATGTATGTATGTATGTATGTATGTATGTATGTATGTATGTATGTATGTATGTATGTATGTATGTATGTATGTATGTATGTATGTATGTATGTATGTATGTATGTATGTATGTATGTATGTATGTATGTTTTGGGAATATTACCGCAGCCTTATGTTTTAATATCTAAAGATTGCCGTAGAGTTAGTGTTCAACTCTTACTAAATTTTACCATGACAAGCCAGAAACCGAAAACTTGATTCGACAAAGATGACCGGCCACGTCATTTATCAAAGGCTTGCCGTTATCACATCTATATGATAAAGGTTAGTTCAAGGATCAAAATTAAAGTCCACAGATGAATTTAGTACTCACCTAGAATGATTATAGATCAATAGAGCTTACTGCGAGAAAGAAACCTCTCGTAATCTGCCGGTAGATCTTTGAGGTAAATTCTATGGAAAGACAAAGATTGAAAAAGTCGGTAAGTTATTTGGTTGATTTTAGAAGTAAAGTACTGTACCATAATTGTAATTTTAGTATCTACGCTTAATTATTATGATTGTTTAGTATGTGTAATTACCTTTGCAGTGTTTAATTTGCATCCGTATGTAAGAAATGGGATTGAGCCTTACGTAGAGAATTATTAGGTGCGATGAGAGATTACGTAGACTGTTAGCTTATGGTCAGAATTAATTTTGTAATTCGCTATTTGGTTACTTTGTAGTAAACCAGTGCATTTATTAATGCGTTATGTTAGAATTTACACATGCTTTAATTGTGAATTTGGAAACATGGTTGAAGTATTAAGATTGGTTAATATGGACGTATACAAATATCAGGGCATGGATATTTCAATATTTGTGTACTTTATATGAATTGTAGGGTAAAGAAATGCGTCTTTATATTGTGATATTGTTGGTATATAGCACTATGGAAACGAAACGGGCGGTATTGATTAAGTGTTACATCGCTTTATGCATAAAATTATTTCTGAAAAGGAGAGAAAAAATAAGTGTATTTCTCAAATTTCTTAAATGGATAATTAAAAGGAGTGAAAGTCCTAAAAATCCAAATTCCACCCTACACCGGAATCCATTCAAACCGAAATTATTTTGGAGTTCTTAGTGTTTTTTTTTTCTTTAATATGTTGCCTGACTGTAAAATGATTCCCTCAACTTCAAAGAGCGAAAAAGATTTCGACCTAAAACTCAAAGTTACAGCTAATAAAAGCATAAAACCTAAACGCACATGTACATGTGGACTGCAATCTTCTGACGCACGCTGAAGCAGAATAATTAGGGTTAGAAAGTACTGCAAGGGGTTTATCTGGGACACAATGACCCGGAAAATTCCCCAAAGGTACGTGGATTTAAACCGATAATTGACGTGCGTGCTGAATCAAACTAGGGCTAACACTAGACAAATCAAAACGCTTTGTCCGATAAAAAGTGCAATTATTAAAATTAAATTAAAATTTAAATTTAAACTCTTATACTTAAGTCATTTAAGAAAGATCATGTGGATCTGCTGATTAAGTTTGATCTTATCCATATTTTATTTTGATCAAAAGAACCTTTTGTTTGTGTTGCTTTATTTTAATATCAATGCTTTAGTTACCATGGACGTGGTCTTGTTTTCTCTGTTGATCGAGATCAACAAAACAATACTCTAAATTCAGACTACCCGCACCTAATTTTTTAATGGAGCAAAATAATTACATAATGTTGTTATTAGTAGGGGAAAACAAGGTTTTCAGCTCAAACCCCATTTTCGCCCCGCTAAACAAATACAAACTATGTCCTAAACTCTACCCCCACCCCTTTTTTTTTACAAAAGTATTAGTAAGGTTTCTAGCCCAGAAGGTTATCATTTCAATCCCTACTTTAGCCTCTCCAAACAAATACAAACTATGTCCTAAACTCTACCCCACACCCCTTTTTTCACAAAAGTATAGTAAGGTTTCTAGCCCACTCTTTTTCTTCATCAGGTGTTAGTGAATCCAGGTAGAAATGTGATCGTTATCTAGGTAAGTTCACACAAACTCTGTCATTATACAACAACAGGTGGTAGCCTACCTATCCTGTCATGTATTTTACACAACAAGAGGTAAGGGGTGATGCGATGTGATCGGTGAATCATCTAGGTAAACTCACACAAGGATGCGTAATTCAGAGATTGTTGAATTTGCTAGGACCAATGAAATCTCATAATACTCACACGTGATCGCCCGTGTATAAAAGACCTCTAGATTCTTGATTACGCAGTAGAGCCGGCCTTCACCAGGTAGACAGCTTCAACAATGCTATACAGAGATCCAAGCGGAAATTAGAACGTTATGGCAAAGCGAGAAAGGTAAGTGATATTATTTTATACCTCATTACCAATGATTAATGTTTCAACTGTTGATATTTGATTTTACTACTGTTGCTATTTGTCACTGTTAAATTTTTCAAACATTATTTCTTTAGTTTAGATAAAATTTCAGTCGGAAAAGATCATGTCAAGTATTGATCTATCAGTTTAGCCTCTCTATATTTTACTGGTGGCTGTTAGTCATCGGTTTACCTGAATTTTATACCGCAATTAGGTATCAGTTTACAGGTAGTGAAGCCAGGTAGCTTTTAGTCACAAAAGGATGTTATTACCTCACACGTTATCACCTGTGTAGAAGACCAGTAGATTCTTATTACGCTTTAGAGCGTGGCGCTTCCAGTTAACAACATATGGAGGGCGGAAATTAAACTATGCATTAGAACGAAAGCGCGGAATGTAATTGATATTGTATCTTAAGCTTAGATAAAATTTTACTTTATATCATACTTCTTTTGATAATCTTTTTCATACTTGCTAACCCTCATTGGTAGAATGTCTGTTAAAATATTGTCATTAATGCGAAATTCACGTATTAAATCATTTATATCATATTTTCCTCCTCTTAGGTAAGATCGAATCTGATCAAGTAGTTTTTTGTAAGTTATAATAGATGTTTGACATCCATGCTTTTTATTAAAAGTCTTGGTTCTACTTTTTTACACGTCGCTGTAAGGGAAACACCAACACCGGTTATGATTAACAAAAACGGATTTAATGATGCCCCACTTGAAATTATACCAGAATTGGTCATTAACAATGGCAGATATGATATTGCTCGAAGGATCTTGTTATAATATTTGTTACATTTTTTCAGGCACCAAAGGTTTTTGTGATAATATTTGTAGCATTGTATTAGTGCGTCCATATCCTGTTTTGGAATATCTTTTGAAATATGGTTGAAATCAACTATACTTCTTTTCATTATAATATTTATTTACATAATCCCCAGGTTTGGTTAAGTAATAAATAATCAATAATTTCACTTAGAAATTCCAAACACCACCAATAAGGGCCTTTATAATTTTCATTAGCTGGTTGAAATATAAATTCTTCTTTGTAATTCTTATCTATTATTACAGTCACAGTTTCAGAAAACTCAACATTTAAATTATGAATCCGCGAATAATTGGAAAATATTTTAAACTTTACAATGCTAGTCACTGACATTCTATACAAACCAGTAACTTCTGCAGTGTATTTGATAGGGTCGTCTTGAAATACCCACATACCATATCCAGAAGCAACAGTATACACAATATTTTTAATTTGTTTTTGAGGAATTTTAATCATACTCGTTTTTTCAATAATACTAGGAATTCCACTTATAATATCGTTGAGTTTTGTGTTAATATCATTGCGTTTTGTGTTAATATCAGTAAGTTTTACATCAATATTTGGTGGACTTCCAAAAAATTCGTTATTTATTCTGTTTATGTTTCTTCGAAAACTCGAAAACGTATTCACGTGACCGTTAAATTCAGTTTCTATTTTTAATATTTCATTACTGATTTGAATCTGTTTATCATTGACATATTTCTTAGTGGTAGCGTCAAAATCCGTCTCTGGTGTTCTGAGGTTAGTAATGCCATTATGATTCATATTAAGAAATGCACCCATCATACCACCATTGACTGACACGTACTTTGATTCTTGATCGTCAACATATTTTTTTTTTGTTGTAGCATCATTATCTCTAGTTGGATATCCAAGATCTGTAATTTTATTTTTCTTTATAACAATGTTCCTACTAAATAAATCACCAGCTTTTTTAACATAATCATTAACTGACATACCAGAATTTTGTATCTTACCTAGATTATTAAATGTAACGATATTATTAGCAACCGCAGCAGGATTTCGAACAAGTACATCTGACAGTTTTACATTACTCGTTTTTAATCGTCCTTCTTTGTCCTGGAAAATGACGACTTCATTTGGATCTACACTGGCAACATTTAATAAATTATTGATTTCATTTTTGAGCTGATCAAGAGTAGCATATTTTGATAAGTCACCTTGATAACCTTCTGTGGATACATCTCCTGCTAGTGTTCCAAATTTTGTATAGTAACTCATTATTTACTGTCCTACATAAAATTATCAACATTATATAAAATTATAACAACAATGGCAAAGTCTACAATATTAAACTTTGATACAGAGAGACTGGTGAAGCATAAACATAACAATGAACTTCCTGATTGTCATTATCTTATTGTTGGGCGAACTGGATCAGAAAAAACAAATTTGCTTATGAACTTGCTTCTTGGTAATAATTTTAACTACGATAGAGTTTATATTTACACAATCAATCCACAGCAAGATAAGTACGGGTTATTAAGCGAGTATAATAACAAGCTTCGTGATGATCTTAAGGATGGTGAAGATTTTTTATAATTAGGCAGCCAGACGATCTTATTCCAGTTAATCAACTTGATGTAGATGAATATAAAATAGTAGTTTTTGACTATATTCTGCTAAATACCATGCAGATGAATAAACTAAGATCGTATTTCTCACTGTCACGTAACAAATAGTGTAATTCTGTTTATCTTGCTCAAGGTTTTTATAATGTTGACAGATTTATTCGGCGAAATACTGGTTGTTTTATATTATTTCTAGGACAGAACAATGTTGACTTTAGAAATATTGCAAGCGAGCAATGCGGTGACGTGACAAAATATAAATATATTGAACTTTATCGTCATACTACAAAAGACAAATACTTTTTCTTATTTGATAAACTTACACATGATCGAACTAAAATGTTTCGCTGTTGTATTAACACTTACAGTAAAACGTGGTTTAATCTTATAAAATTTATAATAATAATAATTAAAGAACGAGCAAAATATAGAAAACATATAGAAGATCTAAAATAACTTGCTCAATCTCAGGCATCATTTAAGCAAAACGTACAGCAAGCACGACGTGGACAAGTATCTGCTACAGAAGCAACAGCTACAATTTTCAAACCAGTTACTGAATCACTACTTGGAAAACAACCAGAAACTAAACCACTATCAGAAGAAAAGCTTAAACAACTGCAAGAAAAAGGGATGGTTGGAATTGTTAAAGAACAACAAGAAGCAGCTGCTGCAAAAATTGTTACTAGATCTGATGAGGAAAAAAGAAAACTAACTGAAGCACTTACAGCAAATATAGCTGATCCTGCTGATAGACAAGCTGAAACAGATCGTTTGATAAATAATCCGCTGAAACTTGAGCGAAGATTAGCAGAGTTAACAACGCAAGGAATAACAAATATAACAAATTTATCAGGAGAAATAAAAGATATCAAAGAGGAGCAACAAAGAGTTGGTGATCTTACTGTAAAGTATATGGAGGTTGGAAAGCAAGGACTTCATTTTATAAGAAGAGCAAATAATACGATAGATCCAAATGAGTCTGATGATTTTTTAAAGATAGAAAATATAAAAGATATTGATAATATAAGTAAGTGGACTGATGCAGAATATCAAGCAATAAACGATAGATTAGATGAAATAATAAGAGACGGAGTTGCTGCTAAAGATGAAATAAACACGGCTACAGAAATTGAGAATATGCATCCACTTTATGATAGAATGAGACATAGTATTATTGCTTTCATGTTTATAAAAACAGCAGAAAATAGTAGAGCAAAATCTTTTGGTAGGGGGTGGAGTTTTAAAAGAAAATTTACTACACTCTATAAAACTCGTGTAGAAAAAATAGAGAAGAAAAAAACAGGAACTGGTGTAAAAATATTTACATCAAAAACTACTGAAATGATAGGTAGATTAATGTTATTAATAGCATCAAAAGAAGCTGGAAATGTTAGTGCTGAAATTGATAATGAAATCATTGACATACTTGATCATCTAAGATCGAGCGAATTATTAACATCTGACGAATATGAAATTTTACACTGCGACTTAATTTTGTAAAATGATCTAATATAAAAAAATGTCAACAACATTATTGCTAGACTTTAGTGAGTCTGCGAAAGATAGTGCAAATTTTTCAGTAAATTATATTCCTCCTATACAACTAGATCCTGCAAACTAATATAAGATTGGATTAATTTATTGTACCTGCTGGAATGCTATGCCTAACGTGAAAAATGATGTTAACGATGAAATGTGGTTTACTATAATTACAACATCTTCAATATCTACAACAAAAAAATAATAAATTCACAAGGAGCTTATAATATTACTGATCTAAACAGAACAATCAAAGAGCTCATAACAAAAGCTGGCGGTGTGGCTGATAATTTTGAGTTGGCAGCGAATTATAACAAATTGCGAGCTATGATAACTTTGAAAAATGTATTAATCAGTCTTGAACCAAAAGAAAGAAGTATTGCACAACTGTTAAGATTTACTGAAAAAACTTACACTGCACTTGGTCAGGTTATTACGTATGACAGTGAACTGCCAATAAATATAACAGAAGTAAATACAATATTAGTAAATTGCTCTATTGCTTCTGGCTCTTATACATCAAAAGGCAGCAAAGGTCAACGATTTACAGTTTCTCACCAGACGTTCATCCAGGTTCTCTCATGCAAATAACTCCACGACATATTATCTATTATCCTTTAAATGTTGAATATCAAATATCAAGTATAAGAATGCAGTTGACAGATCAATCTGGAGAAAAGTTGCATTTAAATAATGAAGTTGTAACTTATTATTTACATCTACGCGAGCAACAGTAAAAATTATATACACATCAGATATAATGAAGCAAAGAAAAAATATCGAAGAAAAATAATAGGAGGATTTTTGGGAAATATATTTACTAAAGTTATTGAAAATAATCCGGGTATAGCGCGTAAAGTTGCAGCAATTGCTATTGACGCGGGTAAATCTTTTGCAACAGAGGCTGCATCTGCCGCTGGGACTGCGCTTAGACACAAAATACTGACAAAATAAAAGGAGATCCTCCGACTGCATCTGAAATAAAACAAGCTAACTCAGAAATCGCTCCAACAAAAGAAACTCAAAGAGCTTTGATAACAACAACAAAAAAACTATTATCGCCAATGGGTGAGCAGATCATACAAAACTTAATATCTAAAATAACAGTGCCGCAATAAAATTTTATACAATCTAATAAATAAAATGTCTGTTAAAAATTATCTCAAGTTAACAGAAACTCATGACATCGACAACGCTGTGACAGAATTTGAGTATGTTGAGTATCTTGATGAAAACTCTAACGAGCCAAATAAATCTGATATTAGAACCTCTAACACCAGAGACGAAGACATATTTATACTGCCACATAAGGCTATGTTAGAAGTTCGTGGTCAGATTATGACAGTAGCCAATCCGGCTGCTGCAATTGCAGCTGGAGCAGAAGTAGCTCTTATAAATAACGGCTGCTGTTCATTCAAAAGTGCTCGATATCAACTGGCCAATCAAACTATAGAAGATATTTCAGGTCATCTACAAGTTGCAAGTGCAATTGTAAATATTTTTTCGTTTTCAGACGATTACTCGAGATCAACTGCAACCAACATGATGCAGTTTAAAGATACTGGACGGGGTATAGCTGAATCAACCGAATTTCTAAATAGAGGTGCTATAGTACACGGGGCTAATGCTGATGAAAATGCTGGAATTGTTAGAAATTTTCTCATTGCTAATGCTGCTGCTCTAGATATTGCAGCTCCAGGTGCATTGTCTAATGCAGACACTACAAGAGTTTCCTTTACGGCAGCTTTTAATAATCTTAATATAACACCACCAGCTGCAGATACAAACGGTACAGCAATGTGAAAGTTGCTTCTTAACACACTTGACGTAAAAAAATTCACGTTATAACGTAGGTTTTGCTAGGCAGGATCACGTCAAATTAAAATGATGCTTCCATTAAGTATGATTTTCGGCTTTTGTCGCGATTATAATAAAGTATTTCGCGGAGTAAAACATACGCTTATTTTAGATCGAGCAGAACAAAACAATTGCTTGTTTAGATCTGGAGGGGTTGATGTACAGTTTATCATAAACAAACTTGCTCTGTGGATGCCACGTATAACACCGTCGATCACTAAAATGTCAGAAATAAATAGCACACTTGATAAGTATATAAATAGAATTTTTTTAAGCAGCATAAAATATATCAGACAGCAGTTCCAAATACTACCAACTACACGTGGCGGGTCACAACAACATCAAGCGAACAACTGCCGAGACAAATATTTGTCGTATTTCAGCAACACGCCCGACGAGGAAACCAACAACAAAATAATGCTATATTTGACCACGCTGATGTCAGACGAATATACGCTAGATTAAATTCGAAGCAATATCCAGAACGAGCTATAGAGTGCAATTTTGCTGATGACGCTAATAAAAATATTTCTCGACCGTACATGTACCTGCTTGACGCAATGCAAAAGTATCAAAATGTTGAAGATGGATCTCAGATATCAGCAAAGGAATTTCGTACACTTTATCCTATATTTCATTTTGATGTCAGTAAACATAGCGAGCGAGCTGTAGACAACACAGCTGATATTGAAATTACCTGGACACTCGAGGCGGTTCCAGTAGCGCCGTTATATGTATACACATTAGTGATTAGTGATAGATTTATCACAGTAGATTCTGTTGGAGGTAAAATGACAGTTCAAGTTTAATCTACAGTTGTTATATAAAATGGCAAAATATATTGTAAAAGAAGAATTTCTTGATGGATGGCCAAGTTAAAAAATTAGTAGCTGCTATTGCAAAGCGAGAACAGGTATCATAATAAATCAATCCTAATATTTCTGATGGTGTTTTAACAAAATTAATGTAACAAAAAATCAAGTAAAAAGTATGATCGTAAAAAAACTTTTATTTTAAATTTGAGGCTGCACAAATGACAGCGATGGCAAAATAAGGTGGTTTTCTTGGTCCAGCATTATCAGTATTAGCTAGCACAATAATACCTAAAGTTTTTTCCGGTGTTGGGAACATTAGGACTAGCAGCAATGTCAAAAGCAGTCTCTGGCGCAAAAATGGAAGCTGTTGAGGGTAATGGTATCATTCGTGGAAGTGGAATAAAAAAATTGTGAATTTTATGCAATTGATATATTATAATGCCACAACGAAAAACAAAATCGCCAGAAAAAAAAAAGAAAACAAAAAAACGAAAACAACACAATCGCCAACACCAAAATGCAAATGCATATGCAATCAAACAAAACAAGGAGGAATTATTCCGTTCGCTTCACTTTTGGCTGCACTAGCGGGAAGTCTGCTGCCAAATCTTGTAGGAATCGGACGTGGCCTAACATTACCGGGAACACGACAACCCCGCTGAGTAATTTTTGATATAATTGATAAGTTAAAAGCAGTTCCTGGATTTCACGGAGTTTATTATATAGATGAACTCGCAGCAATAAAAACGCCGTCAGCTACAAGTTAATGTGTTATAAATATACAAGATTTCAATGACGGAGCCGGTACGCATTGGGTAGCAGTTTATAATAATTATTTTGACTCGTTTGGACTTCCTCCAAGCGATGTAATAAAAAAGTATATGAACAAAAAATATAAAAAATATATTATTCATCAAATCAACTCCAACCTGTTGGAACGTCTGCTTGCGGACATTATTGTATAATGTTTATCCAACAGATGTCCCAGAGCAGAAATCTTAATTTTGTAAAGTTTATTTTACAGTTTGACAAGCATCCTTCTCACGCTAATGATGAGATTGCAATTAATTTTATCTAAACTAAGCAACCTTAATTTTATCTAAACTTACAAATATAATAATGTCAACATATTGTCTCAAGTGTAGAACTAAAACAGAAAATATTAATGAAACAACAGAAAAAAACAAACAACAACAGGATGATATTAAAAAGTATTTGTGCAATCTGTGGGAAAAGAAAAGATATGTTTTTAAAGAAAATGTTCCCAGCGATGTCGCTAGGCTCTGGTTATCTTAATGTTGTCAGGGAGGTTATTTAGTAGACGATTAAAAATATAGACTGATATGCAACTGTGATTCTGAAAAAGATTTGTGACTTAAGCAAAATAAAATTGTCGCATACTGTCAATGTTGTAACAACAGAGAAATAATAGGTGCATATATAGCTATACACAAAATTATTGGTAAATTACCAAAACCAAAAGGCGGTTGGACTTTGCCAGGTCATCATTAAACAGGACCTTACAATCCGCTAGATCAACAACTAGATGAAAACGACAATCCATTGCCAGGACAAGAGCCTTACAATCAAGTGGATGCAATAGCGATGCATCATGATATCTGTTATCGTGATCATGAATACTCGAAATCAGATTGTGATAAAGTAATGTTAGACGAATTACATGATATGCAGCCAACAAATCTACGAGAACGTTTTGATAGAAGATTTGTTCAGGGAATGATTAAAGCGAAATATAAACTTGGACTTGGAAAAAAGTATATGATGATCTTGCAGGCGAACTACACAGACCTAAAAAAAAAGGTTACCGAGACGTAAAGTTGTCTCAAACGCTGTAGATGATATCTGGGCAATAGATTTTGTGGATGTATCCAATCTGGCTCAGTTTAAAGTTGGTGCTGATGGCGCTCCAAAAAAGTATTTGTTTGACGTTATAGACGTTATTAGTAAATACGCTTTTAGTGTACCTGTTTCGGATAAGACAGGGACTTCAATGTCTGATGCGCTAAAACAAATAATAACGAGTACAGAAAGAAAACCAAATAAAATCTGGACTGACCATGGAGCTGAGTTTTTAACAAAAAGTTTGAACAGTTTCTAGAACAAAATAATATAAAAAATACGTTACAGGGAACGAGGGTAAAAGCGTTGTAGTTGAAAGATTTAATCGCACGCTAAACGAAAAAATACTCAAACATATGACAGCTAAACACATCAACAGGTACATCGATGACCTTTCTCAAATCGTAGGCGAATATAATAACACGAAACACCGAACCATCAAAATGTCACCCAATAACGCGATTAAAAATCCGATATTAGCAAATGAAAACATATACCGCAGACATAAATTTAAGGTTAGTGGTAAAGTTAGAATTTCTTTGACAAAAAAAGGTATTTGCAAAAGGATTTACTCCAAACTGGAACGAAGACGTATTTGTGGTTGACAAAGTACTTTTAACAATACCTGTATCATACGCGTTAAAAGATCTGGCAGGATAACCTATCGTAGGTAGTATTTACAAACAATAACTACAGAAAACTGAGCAGGATGTTTTCGTTATTTAAAAAGTAATTAGGAAAAATGAAGATAAAAGTTTAGTCAAATGGCGTGGGTATAGCGATAAATTTAACAGTTGGATCCCAACCAAACAAATTATGATATAATGCTATTATAAATATCCTCGTACTTTTGTTTGACAGATTTACATTTTACTGGTTTGCATAACGATATTAGCTATTGTCTGCGACCATCAGAGATCGTCATTAGATTAAAAAGTTTGACAAATATGAAATCGAATTTAATATTTTTCTGTCGGCCTGGAATATTGATGTTTAAGAAAGGTTTGATTAGCTGCCAAAATATTTGCTGTTCGGCAACGGTAAAATTAAATTTCATTATTTTTTAGCAATGTGATACTTGTCATTATATCGTTCAGTTGTTGGTCTGCTATAATTAGATCTATCAACAACGGTGACAATTTCATCGTCATCATCAGATGTTGTTACACAAAATATCATCTTCACTATAACCAATAGATTTGTCTACGAAATCTTTGAAAAATGTAATACTATGCGTGACCTTATCGCTGGCGACTTTATCACTGACATCACCAGTATTTTCATCGTATAATTCAGCGAGACGTTTCATCAAGTCCATTATTATAATACATTTTTATCAAATTTGTTTTTTTAAGATGACTGACGAGGTAAAATATCACCAAAAAGTTAATATATTAAATTACGAAGAGCTAGCCGAAGCGGTAAGAAAATGTTTGTCAGGTTATAGTGCAAATTCTGTTGACGTTATTGTAATACAAGATGATTCTCATAAAATATTACTAACAGAAGCAGAGAAAAAATAATATTAATGAAAGTGCAGTAACGACGCTAAAATTTGATCATAATGATGATATAGCTTTTGTTCATTGTTGTTTGACTAAAACCGAATTACAAAATATTTTTAATCATCATATCTAAAATCAATCCTAGCATTGTATTCTCTTGAAAAAGCTGATCTTGTTCCGTCGGCAACAAATTTTACTGACATAGGACTGATATTGGAATGTTTCACCGCAGCTGTAATCGATTTAAATTGGATCTCCTCGTCCGTTTCGAGGTTTATCGAAATAACAGGTTTACTGGACATCTGAAATTACTACCCTTACCACCTCGTCCTTTTCTCAAATATTCCTGTCGGATAACTAGTTCTATATTTTCCAATCGATTATCAGTTTTTATATTATTAAAATGATTAATCATTAGATCATTGGGTATAGATCCGTGAAATACCTCGTAAACAAACCTGTGCGATTTACGATTATTAAAATCTGTCAATGTTCCTCTAACAGTTACTAAGAGATACCCCTATTACCTATAGTACCAATAAATTTTTTAGTTTTTCTGTTTATAATAATACCGCGATCGTTAGCCTCGTATAAATCAAAAACTGGGTGCGGTTGAAACTCGTTTTGTAAAGAAAGTTTTCAATGTTGTCATTAGTAACTGCACCGTTCACATGATATACACGCTGACTCTCAGGAATGTCATCGCAAAACAACGTGTAAATAAAATCTTTTCTAAGCATTGCAATCCTCTCGGCATTATCTCTCTTGACACTAATCTTATAACCTGCTGGCGTTAATTCGCCAACAGATATTCCAGTTTTGATGTTAATGACCGAACCTAATGCATTTCCAGCGCATAGGTTATACTTTGGGTGAACGTGATATACCTCTTGCTCGTGTGCGCTTGTCAGATTTGCTGTCATTATACTATAGTAATTTTGTATAACTCTAATTGTTTTTTCAACCCTAGCGGATGCGATGTGTGCGATAAATTATCAATTAGATATTAGACTATAGTATAGCAATGTCGAAATTGCGTGATATAGCCAAGAATAGCCTTTTAGGAGAACCTGATAAAATAGCGACTGATTTTGCAGGTTTTGATAATAATTATCGGTTTGATAAACACATCGTAAATTTTGCTGCAACAAATCTTTACCACCTACTACAGACAACTATAAAATGTGAGCTCGAAAAACACAAAAGTCTAAGACTATTAGTGTAATATCATGCTATATTTTCAAAGCTACTTGTAACGAAAAAATCAACTGTCAAGGAAATTGCAGACCCTTATTTGAACGCAAAATCAAGACGTGTTTTGTTTGGGACTGATCTTTTATCACTAGCTAATGAAGTACACGAAGAAATTTGGAAACAAATAGAGGAAGTTACTGAATTAGGTTCGGGTTGGAAGTTTGAAATGATCAAAGAAATTTTGTTTCACACGATGAAATATGACGCATTACGCGGTAGTTCGTATATTCACCTACCACCAAAAATAAAAAATAAAATATGCTGTATAAACTTGAAAAACGTAGATAACAAATGTTTCCAATGGGCTGTTCTTTCCGCGCTATTTCCAACAGGTAAAAAAACGTTACTCGTGTTGAAAAGTATATCAGTCACGTGTCAAGATTAAATTTTAAAGATATTAACTTTCCAGTGGCATAAAATCAAATACCAAAATTTGAGAAGCAAAACAATGTTTCGATTAACGTTTTCGGACTAGATTATAAAGAAAACGTTTATCCGAGATATATTTCAGAAAAAAAAAGCTTCACACTCAACCATAAATTTACTGTTCTATAAAAATCATTACGTTTGGATTAAAAATGTTCATGGATTAGTTGGTAAACAGTACAATAAGAATAAGAACAAAAAAAATTTGTTATCGCTGCTTGCATGGTTGTACAAACAATGAAGCATTACAAATCATTTGCAGTACTGTATGATGTACAAAGAATAAAAATGCCATCTAAAAAAGATAGTGTGTTACAGTTTGTCCATCATAATCATAAACTAAAAATTCCTTTTGTCATATACGCTGATTTCGAATGCTTTCTTCAACCTGTACTTAGAGTAGCAAATAATCCTAACCAATCGAGTTCAAAAAAAATTCAAAATCATGTTCCGTGTGGAGTAGCGTATAAAGGTAGTTTATTGTACTGATTCTAGATTATCTAAACCAATCCAATACTATCGTGGTAAAAATCCAGCTGTCTGGCTTCTCAAGCAATTGATTAACGAAGTTGATTATATATTTACTCGCTTTGAAGAAAGTAAATCCAATGTTAAAATTAACACCTCAGCAAGAATCTGATCACGAGCAAGCGGAAATTTGTTATATTTGTGATAAAGCTTTTGATACTGACAATGTCAGGACTGACAAAAATGTCCATTTGACCGGACAGTACCAGGGAGCGGCTCATGATCAGTGTAATTTAAAATTTCATGCTCCAGATTTTATTCCAGTTATTCTTCACAACTTTAGAGAATATGATAGTCATATTATAGTAGAAGCTTTTGGTGATCCTGACATAAAAACTCGTCTGAATCTCGATAACATCATCAAATGCATTCCAGATAATTTTGAAAAGAATATGTCACTTACGCTAGGTAAATTGCGTTTCATTGACAGCCTGCAGTTTATGGTAGCCTCGTTGGATGACCTAGGAAAAGGTTGTAGTAAATTTAATAACCTACGAGACTGTTTTGGAGATAAATTTAATCTACTAGCTAAAAAAGGAGTTCTTCCATATCTCGACGACTGGAGTAAATTTGATGAAACATCTTTACCTAACAAAGATAAATTTTATTCGCAACTTAAAAATGAAAATATAACCGATGACGAATACAAGTATGCACAAGATATCTGGAAAGAGTTTGATTGTGAGACGTGTGGTGATTAACATGATTTGTATTTGAAAACTGACGTGTTATTATTAGCATATGTTTTTGAAAGTTTTCGAGAAGTGAGTTATAATAATTACGGACTAGATCCTTGTTGGTATTATTCTGCGGCTGGGCTGTCATTGGATGCTCTGCTAAAGTTTAGTAAGGTAAGTTTGGAATTACTGACTGACGTCGATATGTTCAATTTTATCGAAAAAGGTATCAGAGGCGGTATTAGCGTGATAACGAAGAAATATCCTGAAGCAAACAACAAATGCTTAAAAGAGTATAATCCTGAGCTCCCTTCGAAGTATATAATTTATCTAGATTGTAACAATTTGTACGGTGGTTCAATGATAGAACCAATGCCCCTTGGTGGATTTCACTGGATCACGGCTGATCAATTTCTATCTGAAACAGAAAAAAAGATACCCGAAGATGTTTCATATTTCGTTGAAGTTGATCTTGATTATCCATCTTCGCTACACAAATTGCATAACGATTACCTTTTCTGCGCGGAATCGATGGTTATAGATTATAGTTTGTTATCAGAAGAACAACAAGCGTTAGCGTCACCAAGGCAACATTCCGTGGTCAAAAAACTAGTACCAAATTTGCTTAATAAACGTAATTATGTTTTGCATTATAAAGTTTTAAAACAAGCAGTCGATGCTGGTCTCGTGTTGAGAAAAGTTCATCGTGAACTAAAATTTAATCAGTCGCCGTGGATGAGAGGTTACATTAACTCAAACACTTCAAGAAGGGCTGCAGCAAAATATATTTTGAGAAAAACTTCTTCAAACTGATGAACAATTCCGTTTTTGGTAAGACTATGGAGAATATTATGAAACGCGTAAATATCGAACTAGTTAATGATATCAATCGCAGAAACAAACTTGTGTCAGACGATGATTCTGTGAGCATTAAAATTTTTAATGAGAATCTTGTTGCGATACAAAGAAGAAAAACAAACCTAAAACTAAACAAGCCGATCTACATTGGAACTTCAGTGTTAGATTTATCAAAGTGGCTGATGTATGATTTTCATTATAATTTTGCTAACAATCAGTGGCCGGCAAGTAGATTATTGTTTACTGATACCGATTCGCTCGTATATGAAATCGAATGCGAGGACTCCTATCAGGACATGTACAATAATCGACATCTGTTTGATCGTTCTGATTACCCACGTGGCAATAAATTTCATGAAGACACAAATAAAAAGGTTATTGGTAAGTTCAAAGATGAAATGAACTCGAGCGCTATCAAATATTTTATCAGATTACGCAGCAAAATGTATGCCGTATTGTTAGACAATAATAAAATAACGAAAAAGCAAAAGGTCTGCCTCGTGAATGTGTTAAAAATATTATGAAATTTGATGACTACAAGTACGTGCTTGATGGCGGTGTTAGTTTATGAGAGCTATGGCAATTCGGACTAATCATCATAAGCTTGAAACAGATGTCATTATCAAACGTGGATTGTGTAATTTTGATGACAAATGTTATTGCGAAAATGGGGTAGATACACTTGCCCTTGGGTATTGTCATGATGATGACATTATCTTTTCCGACTGAAATTTTATCTAAAGTTATAAAATAATGTTTGAAAATTTGACAGTGAAAAAAGCTACAGTAGCAAAATCAACTATCTAATGATGGACGGCAAACAATTTACAGTTGAATTTAATAATGAAACATGAGGTACATGTTTTAGTGGAACACGTGTCAAGCTAAACCTTTCACTCATCAGAACTGATAACAGCGAGTATTGCAATTATCTCGAACACTTGTATCAAAAGTTGCTAGCGGAATTTAAAAACTTTCACAGTCCGATTAGCCATCAAAAATATACTAAACTTACAATTGATCCCGATCGGTCAAAGGTATATTCTACCGACAAAAAATATCCTCTAAACACACCACAAATAAAAGATTTGTTTGACTCCCGTCGTCGTGTGAGCGGTAAAGTAAAATTTAGTCTCTACAATCATGATAATGAAGTATTTCTAATATCAACAGTTGAAACATTAATCATTGTTAATGAGGTATAAAATAATATCACTTACCATTCTCGCTTTGCCTCTACATTCTAATTTCCGCTTGGGTCTCTGTATAGCATTGTTAAAGCTGTCTACCTGGTGAAGGCCGGCTCTACTGCGCAATTAAGAATCTACAGATATTTTATGCACGAGCGATCACGTGTATTATGAGATTTCAATGGTCCTAGCAAATTCAACAA